>PVJC01022601.1:0-27169 GCA_004026665.1 Murina feae
TTCCTCCTTTCCTTCCTTCCTTTCCTTCCTTCCTTTCCTTCCTTTTGTCCAAGAAACACTTTTTTATGTGCTGCAGTGACCTGTGAAAGGGGTGGAGCCATCCTGCATGATGAAGAGCCCTGGGCACAAGGGCTGATCAGTTTGGGGACAGGTTGGGCTTTTACTTCTGGAAATGACCAGATGTGTATCTGCAGGCTCTGGCTGCTAGTCTGTGATTCTGTTTTCTGGCCCTCTGGAGTAGGACTGGGGGCAGTGTCAGGCCCCCCAGGACCAGGGACAGTTGGTTAGATCTCTGTCACAGGAGAAAACTACCAGATTTCTCCTTCCCCTCATGTTTTATTCCAGCTTCCTTCTCTCTAGTCTCTTTCCCTGTACCCCTCTCCCCTCTCCTTCCTTCACAGGATACCCCAGTCCTCTATCTGGAAAGAGCTCCTGATCACCACTGTCCAACAACATTCTGTGATGGAGGAAATGTTCTCGCTCTGACTGTTCCATACAGTACCTGCTGGCCACAGGTGGCCACTGCTGAGCACTTCGGTGTAGCTAATGCTGCCAAGGAACTGCATTTTTAAACATTACATTACATTTTAATTAATTTTCATTTTAGTGGACTAGTGGTCACTGAACTGGACATCAGAGCTCTAAGCTCTAAGTGATACTGTGTGCTGGACTCCCAGGAGATCCCTGGAGGCACCCCTACCTCTGGAGGCCCTGACCCCTCCCCCAAATGCTTTTCTACTCGGTGTCCTGATCTGCAACTTGTGAGAGGCCTTAAGGTTAAGAGACCCTTGCCACCAGGTCTGTGAGGCTCAGCGGCCTCTCATGGAAAACAAGGAGGATAATTTCTTGCAAGCTTCCGGGCTTCCTTTCAGCTCTAAGTTCCATGCTTCTTTGGGTCACAGCCTCTGATCAGATCTGGCGAGTCAGTTTGAGCAGCAGGACAGGCAGTGTGTGTGTGCACACATGTGTGTGCATGTGTGTGTCTGCATAGATATATCTGCCCATCTGGGAAGGGGGCTATGAGAGACAGCAGTGAGATCCCAGGGGATCCTGCTTACCGAGTCTAGCAGCATCCTGGGATGAAGAAAAGGGTTAAAGGCTCTGTCATTAGGGGAGGTTGCAGCCTGACTACACTGTTGGCAGTGTTTGCCTGCTCCCTGGCTCCAGGCTGTTCTACTGATGCCCCAGACTTCCTCTTTTGCCATAAAAGTATCCCGGAAAGCCTTCCCACAGAGGCCCCGGGGGCTTTCTTAGGAAATGTGTAAGTGTGTGTGTGTGTGTGTGCCTGCTCCCCGCAGAGCTGTGGGCCCTGGCACTGGAGGCAGGAGGAGGGGCTTCGCCAGGACCAGGACCCTGGCTTATGCAATGCTTCGCCTCTTAGTCAACTTGGACAACTTGGACCCACTGCACACACTACACTGTGAGTGAAAGGGAGATCAATTAACCTTTGCTGCTCTGTCCTTGTCCAAGCCTCTGCTGCAGAGTTCCCCCCACATCAGGAAGAAGGGGGAGACTCCCCAAGAGAGGGCTGCTCTCAGGCTCCTTGAGTGTGATGGAGGCTCCAAGCCTGTGGCTGAGGTTGGAGGGACATGGCCAACAGAAAGAAGTGGCTGCCTCCTCGTCTGCCCTAGAAGGTGCCCCAGCCTCCAGGGATCTCAGGTTATAGAACCCGCCTGGCGGGGAGTTGCATCAGAGCGAAACTGCATGCTAGATGCCTTGGGGGAGAGGGTACTGAGGACTTGTGATCCTGATTTCCCAACGTGAAGGTGCTTAGGGTCAGATCCCTGTTCTCCAGCAGCTCTTCCCCTCCCTAGCATTCTTCTGCACTAGACTGCACACAGATAGAGGTGGTCTCTGGGATGAGTGAGGAATGGGTGTGTGTGTGTGCACACGCGGGTTTGCATGCGCGTTTGTGTGTGTGTGTGTGTGTGTGTGTGTGTGTGTGTGTGTGTGAGTCAGAGGTCACTAGGCTTTAGTCAGCCCTGAGTCAGACAGGTGGGTGGAAACAACTTCAGGTATTCTTGGGGTTCCCCACAAACAAGAGTTTCCCAGGAAAAGAGAGCCCTAATTGGAAGCTATGGGCCTCTGACTGCACACTAAGTCTTTCTCTGCCATCACTGTACCCGCCAGGACAACAGAGAGGCCTCTACAAGTGAGAGATTTAGAAGCAGACCAGCCTGGAGGCAGGGAGCTGAACCAGAGGACCTGCTGGGTCCATGCAGAGGACTCACCACATCACCGTCTGTTGGTTCTGTGGACCTACATTGGCCCATTGAGAGTTTGGGAGGCCTACTGTTGGGTGGGTATGGAAGATGGTACCCCGACAGAGCTCTGCTGGACTTTCTGAATTTGCTCTAGTGTTTTCACTTCCCTGGAAGTAGGTATGAGAGTGGGGATAGTTGGAAAGGTCTGCAAGTTGCTCTTCAGTTACGCATGGTCTTGGCAAGAAAGCCGTGGGGTGTGTTCCTCCATCATTATAGCTGCCGCCAGATTTCCCACAGTATAGTGAATGAGAGAGAACCTGAGGTTTGGCTGGTTGGTACCTCCCCCACACATCTCTGGGGGCCTCTGTGTAGCTCATTTTGCTTAAATCTGTGGATAAGAGGCCCCCTCTATGTAACGTCAGTCATAGAAGCAGTTATCTCCCTGGAATCTCTCCCTATCCTGCTAGAGGGGGAAGCATGCCTTCCCCAGCCCCTGTCTCTTTCTGTCTCCTCTCTCCTTGGACAAGGGAGTCACTATCCAGGGCATGGACACCAAATGCAGCTTATGCCTCTCCAAGATGATCCCCGTTTGCCTCTTGATCTGAACATTGCTGTGCCTCCCCTTCCTTGATCAGATTCCCTATAGAATTGGTCAGCTGCAGACAGCTGTGGAAGCCCAGGTGAGGCATGGATGCAGAGATCTGAAGTGGGTATGGGAATCCCTTAGCGAGGTCCACCCTCTGCATTTTACTGAACAAACAATGCAGGGCCCCAGCATCAAAGGACCACTTTGGCAGGGGTGGGGAACATCCAGCTGGAGGGCCGTATAAGGCCCACGAAATCATTTGGTCTGGCCCTGCCGTTAGGGTGAGTTGATTAAATGCTTGACCAAATACAGCAGGCTAACTTTTAAGTTGGTAATTTTGTATGGCCCACAAAGGATATTGTAAGTACCCAAAGGACACTTGGTAGAAAAAAATTTCCCCACTTGACTTATAGGGTCTAGAACCTCATTTTACTGATTCCCAGTGTGAGATAATTTATAACAAATTATCTCTTCTTCTTCCCCCCAGGGTCTTGAATGTGCAAAGGAGTTGGAATTTGGAAGTTTCTCTTCTTCCAAAATCCAGGTGGATGGTTCTGGGCACATGGCTGGTATTTAATAACTGTCTGTTGATTGACCTGAATCTCTGGTGATTCCTCTCTCATCTTCTGTGGGAAGGAGGGGCTTCCCCTGGTAGACCTTGGCCGTCATCCTCCACATTTCCACTTTTGCTGGGCGGTTAGGAAGGAGAATGCCAGATGCCCCATTCCCCCATCCCGAGGGTCCTACTTTGCTCCCTCAGGACTTCCTTCAGTGCGAAGACCTAAGCCAAGGAGTCAGTCTGTCCAGTGCAGCCACCCTGACTAACTGTAGAGAAGTAAACAAGGGGGTGTTGTGCCAGGGGAGAGGAGTTCCATCAAAAGCATCTCAGAAAGGAAGAAAGCCAACTTTTATATGAGATGCATGGACAGGGGGGGAGAGGGAGAAAAAAATGCCTGGGTAATTAAGTTAATAGGTTTCTTAAAGAATGCCCTTGTGAGTGATGTTCAACACATTCAAGTGTTGACAAGAAGGTATTGAACTCAACGCCCACACGGCGGGCAGAAGCATGCTTTCTGCTCCGACACACCTTCTTTGTCTGAAACTTGTAGTAAAACTCAGCGCTGGGTTGTGAAATCTGTCCCGGGCGATCTGTGCTGCAGGGGTTCCAAGGTCAAGCCCCCTGCTTCCAGGTAGGGTTGGGGTGGGCCAGGATGGGCACCCCAAACTAAGGACCCAAGATTAAGAGAGCAAAGGCTGGGGTCCACTCAGAAGCCTTGTCGTGCCCGTGTGAGACCTGGGGACCTCTGGGGCTCCCCGAGACAACTTGTGGGCCTTGAGGGTGTGCAGAATGAAGCCCTGTCCTTTCCCTGAGCCCCAGTTGCCTTGGTACCTTGCATGTGAAACTCAGGAACATCTCTCCGATCCTTGGGCCGGGGCTTCCCCGTGATGAACTAGTGGAAGAATCTAGGTGAGTGTGTGAGTATGGATTTTCCCTTTCCCTTAGATCAGTAGTAGGAAGAGAGAGAAACGCCAGTCATTGGTGGGCTGGTGGAAAGGACCCTTGCCTCGGAAGAGAAGGCCCCTCCTCTCTGTCTACATATTTGCATTTAAAGATAACTTAGGGTTGATATTACAGGTATGTTTGGAGCATAAATTGAGCATTCTTAAAACAAAGGAGCACCTCCTTTTGCCCAGCAGCCGGACTCGAAGGCCCCGAGGAAGGATGGGGCTCTGCCTGCGGCTGGCTTCTCAGCCTGCCTGCCCAGCTGGCATCCACGCTCTCATCATCAGCCATCGACTCACCCATCTTTCTCTCTGCTATATGAGGCTCAGGCTTATCGGGCGATCAGAGCTTTCAGGTTAGGACCTGAATCTCAGGGGCTCCGTCACAGCTACGGTGGCCAGATTGGCAAAGTGGAAACCTGGTGACCATTTATATCTTTGTGAAAGAACATTTCTGCCTTAGATACTTAACAAAACACTTTGAAAATAAAGTCACCCAAGGCTGTGGTTATCTGGTCACCCCGAGGAAGCTCATCGTAGGAGAGCAATTTAAAAACACTTGAACCGGCGCCCGCCGCCCCGCACGAAGATGCCCTCACCCAACGTCCCACCCCAGGCCGCGAGTCTGTGGTGTGACGGGGGGAGCACGGGAACTGGGATTGCCCCCCATAAAAAAACGGCGGCCAAGGAACGCAAGCCCCCCCCCCCTGCACCCGGACAGTCGGGTGAGCTCTTGTTCTGGGCACCAGCCCTTGTTCTGGGGGCTCATTTCTGCCTGGAGAAGCCAGTTCCCACCCCACAATCCCACTGTTCAGGAGATTCTGGGCTTGGCGCGTACTCCCGAAGACATTTCTGTTTCCAGGAAAGGGGGCACTTTATCATCATCCTGCCTCACTGTCAGTGCATTAGGGCACAGGGTTGAAGAGAAGGCTCTGGGTTGAGTGTTTGGCCCATGGGAGTCACAGAGCTGCCCGCAACATCCCCGCTGCCTGCCTGCCGAGGAGCCAGGAAGGGAGCTGTGAGCACCCGGAAACATGCAGCTTTCCAGAGCAGCCACCTCCTCAGGCGGTTTCCCATTCCCACCACCTCCCAGCATGGAAACTGCGCCAGCCGCTATGGACTTCGATAAGGAGTCAACGATTCCTGGGCCTGAGGACAGACTCCTAGCAGGCACATCTTTCTGCATCAAACTCTTTTTTTTAAAAACAGTCTTTTCTTCCCTTGGAGAACATATAGCTAAGCGCAAAGCAGACTTCTCAAGTCCTGACAAAATAATGGCACCGTATCTGCAGTGCTGCGGGTGTACCTCACATGGACAAATGTGCTGGGAGAACTTGAGAGCTGGGCAGTTCCCACAGCTGCCTAGAGGCTGAGGTTGGCCTCCGAGGCAGAGCCTCCCAGAGTGACCACCTTGCTGCAGTCCTGCTCAGGCCCCCATTCCTGTGGAGGGGGGTGGAGGGTAGGAACCAGGGTGGTGCCCTACAGGCTTTGCTGTGCTGCCAGCAGCCTCAACAATGGCTTTTGGAGCAGACTTCCCCGCCCCTGAGTGGAGGTGTGAGGGGCTGGAGCTGGGAGGCAGGAAGTGAGTACAGATGGGTTGCTGGGACAGCTGTGCAGGGAACAGAGCACATCTGTCTGGGTGAGTCTGGTGGGGCCCCTCCCCACAACCTCCACACCCAGTCTCCCGGCTCACTGATGGGGTTTGGGTCCCAAATAGGGGAAATGATAGAAAAGGCAAGTCTGAAGGTAGAGGCTGGAGCTAGGGGTTGCTGAGCTCGGGAGGAGAGCAGGGACAAAGGGCAAAGTGGAAAATGCAAGCAAACGGGTCAGGTTGCATCTGCTCAGGATGGGCTCTGGCTTTTCGTGGTTCCAGCATGACCAGGGTCCCGTGTGTCCTACCACCTCTCCCCAGTCAAGCTGCCAACCCCACCTCTCCCCAGTAAATGGGTGGTCTTCCCTTCTTGGTGCCCCCAAGGCTTTTACCTTCTGGACTGCAGGTGTACTAAGATCAGAAATCCTATTTTCTTCATAACTGAGCCCCCACATAGGAGATGCTGTAGATGTTTATTGAATGAGGAAATGATTTTTGTGCCCCAAACGGACTGACCCCTGGTTTCCTATGAATTCTGTAATTTTCTCTAACTGGCTTTAAGTATTGCCGTGAGAGTTTGTCCCAAGAAGACACCCGAAGAGATATTTGGGAGATAGAAGCTGGGTGGCCTTTTATCAGGAATTTGCTTGCTTCCCCGGTTAGCTCTTTCCTAAGAAGCTGAGCAGAGAGGAAGGCCTCATTGTTCTAGAAACTGTATGCAGGGACTTGGCGTCATGACCATTTGCATGTGCAGTTGGGGCAGTTGCCCCTTCTGTGCAAAGCTGTTACTTTCCTGGTGTCGAGCCAGAGAGGCAGGAATTATGGATCACATGGAGCTCTGTAAGTAGGGAGGGCCGATGGCTCCCCCACATCTATCCCTACCCCCTAACCCGCCATTACCTGTCTCTGGCTGGTTTTCACATTGTAATGAAAGGAGATGGGAGTTTGAGTCTCAGATCTGCTGTCTCATGGGTGAGTCATTTCTACTCTCTGGGCCTCAGTTTTCTCACCTGTACAATGGGAAAGCTGGACTAGATGACCTCTGAGGTCTCTTCCAGTGTTAATAGTCACAAACCTGGTAGGATGATGAATAGGAAATATGGCCCTTGATGTTTTCACTTTCCCCTGAGAGTCTGGGGTGGGGGACTTTCCCTTAAGTTAGGCTTGGGAAAGGGAGGAGAGGCCAGAGAGGGCCCCTTCCCACTCACTGACTCTTTTTTCCCAGCCCTCGCTGCAATAGTGACTCTTCCTGGATGAGATAGTCGAGTCCTGCTTGGAGCCAGAAGGTCTGTGTGAATGAGTCTTAAATTTCTCAAGCTTCGACTCCTGTTTTCTATTATCCAGCGAGTGTAACAGAAGTGCCAGTGGGAAGGAAGGAAGGATTCAAGTCCCAAAGGCTTGAAGCCAAAACAGGACATGTATACTCACCTCTCACATTATTCTCGTCATTGTCATCATCATCATCATCATCATCGCATCACCCATTGTTAATATTGTGAAACATTTTTTTTTTTTGTAATTTGGTGATGTGCAGGGGAATGAATAAACAAGCAAGAACATTTGTTTACAAGAAGCCTGCACCGTACTTGGTACGTCTCAGGTCAAGGCTGGTGACTCCAATCCTCACAGAGGGATTGAGTCTGACTGACCCCAGCGGTCAGTGGCCAGTGCCTCAGCATTTCTCCGGGAAGAGAGTGCTCTGCTCTTTGGAGGAAAGACCTTAGAATCCCTAGCCGCTTCTGTTGCTGTGCATTTGTGTCTTACTCATCTTTGTGGCCCCGACAATGCCTTGAACAGGGTCGCAACCAAAGGTGCTTACTGAATGCCTACTGATAATTATTATGGTGGCGCCATATAATAAACGCAGTAGGGGAAGTGGGCTGGGAGTGCTACTGAACTGCCATGAGCTGAGAAACATGAATTCCTTGTCTGGGGCATGTTGCCTACGAAGGACTAGCGCCCTGGGTTACAAGACCAGCGTGGGATTGTTTGGGAGGACAGGGAGCAGAGACTCAGGCCAGAGGTGAACGGCTGGCGCCTCCTTCTGGCCCTGCAGGGCCGGCGCAGGCCTGGGAAGGGCTTGTGTGGGCACCTTAGCCCCGGGGGCTCCCGGACTCGGCCTGCCCCAGACCCTTCACCTGGAGAGCCCAGCGCAGAAGGGCTCGTGGAGAGCGCGGGAGGCGGTTATGTAACCCTCTCCACTCCTTGTCAAAACCGGTGACTAATGCCGAGCGCCTGGGCCAGATTGGCTCGGCAGCTTTGCTGTTAGCTGCAGGAGGCCTCGGCCAGTTTGTGGCTGCTTCTCACCCCCTCTGCTGGAGGGATCTCTCAGCTTCCCTGCCGGCTTCACTCCCTCAACCTCAACCACACCCCATCACTGGTCCTCCCCACTTAGACCGGTTCCACGTGCGTCCAGCCCCCACCTTTCTGCCCCTTCCTGTCCTACAAAAAGAGGCCCGGGAGAGAGTTCATTTACGCGTGCCCCCAAGAGCCATTACCGTCCGGTGCTGTGGGGGTCATGGCCTGCTGCCCCTGGACAGCGGCCAGGCGGGGTGTTTTGGCTTGCTGAGGTTGGGACTGCTGAGTTCAGAACTCGGGGCCTCTCTCCACCACTCCCCAAGGGGGAAGGGCTGCAAGGAACATCTGGCCTCACCCAGTCCCCTGGCCTTACATTCCTGGCGCTGCAGGTTGCCAGCTGCCTGGGCAAATGCCTGGGAGAGGGCTGTGCTCACTAGCTCAGTTCTCCAGGTTTCTTTTCCCAAAGGAGGTGCTCGGCAAGTGAGCCCAGCCCTGCTGCGGAAGGCTGCTGGAGAGACACATGGGCGGAAGGCGTTTGAGCTTACGTGGAGACAGTTCATAGAGAAACCCGACGAAGAGTCTGGCAGGCCCACACATTCATAATGATGAGTGCCAGAGATTCCTTATTTCGCCCTTAACCAAACAGCCCCTGGTAGTTGGGATTGCTCCCATTTCGCAGGTGAGGAAACAGGGCCCCAGTGGCTGGGTGGTTTGCCGAAGCTGTGAAGTGGCTGAGCTGGGCTTGATCTCATAGCCCAGTGACTCGGAAGCTCAAGCTGGTTCTGACCTACTGCCCGCCCATAGCATTCCCGAGAAGTTCAGAGGCCTTTGAGATGCTTAAGCATCACAGCAACTTCATGGCAATGGCCCGAGTCGACTCAGAAAATAATGCTACCTTGTACTCCTCCTGCGGCTTCCTTCCGCCAAGCAGCACACAGACATGATCTCATTCACTCTCACACAGCCCATGTGGGCTAAGGGGGGGGGGAGGGGGGAGGAGGAGGATTGACTCCATTTCCTGAGGAGGAAAGGGAGGCACAGAGTGGGACAGTGGCCTGCCCTAGTCACACAGCCAGCTGGCAGGAGAACTGGGACTGCTATTTAGCTTGATGGGTGTGAGCTAGAGTCACCCCTGAGATAAAGAAAATTGGGGTGTCCTTGAGGGGTGACTCAGTGGCTGAAACAGCTCCAAGATGCTTGTGTTGGAAAAAAAAAAAAAGAAATCTGAGATGCGTATAAATCCAGTCTTCATGGAAAGAGGGAGGCAGCAGGGACAAGCTGCTCCCCACGTGGCCAGTCTCCTGCAGCCCTGTGTCTGCCTCTGGCCCCCCGCTGCCCTCCCAGGTGTCCTGGGGCTCAGAGGCAGCTGTGGTGCGATGGACAGAACCCTAGCCTTGAGGCCATGGGCCCTGGGGAGAATATGCACCAGGGGCCCCAAAATTAGTCATTTCACCTGTCAGTTTTTCCACTTTTCACTCAAACAGAAGAGGATACTAACTCCATGAACTAGACATCGCGTGGTGAAACATGCCGTCATAAGCCATGCACAGAGAGGGGCGACTGGGGCTCCCTTTCACCCAACGTCATCTCTAATAAGACCTTTTAAACATGGGTTTGGCGCTCTGGGTCACGCAGCAGGATTGTCCTGGTCACGGGTCAGACTTCCTGAGTGTGGCTCTCTCACGTGGCATCTGCGGCACCCACCGTCTGTTGCCAAATCGAACGTTCATGGGCTCTAGTGCAGGGTCTGCAAACTTCCTGTCGAGGCTCCGGGAGTAAATATTGGGGCCTGTGGGCCACGTATGATTTTGGTCACGTTGCTCTTTGTTTGTTTTTCTTACAGCTCTTCAAAAATGTAAAAACCATTCTTAGCTCACAGTTCCTACAGAAACAGGCTGATGTGGCCTTTGGCCTACAGTTTGCTGCCCCTGGTCTAGTTAGTGTAAAGGTGGATGGGTGGGTGGGTGGGTGGGAACTGGAAATAGAGAAGGCCCAGAACCCCAGTTTGCCACTTGTCTGGTTGTATGCCTTCGAACCACCCCCTGGGACTATCTGCCTCATGGCGGTAAAGGTGCCTGCTTCAGAGGGCTGTTTGTTGAGCGAGTACCCACACACAGTGCCTACCTCACAGCAGGCGCCGATGGATGGGAGCAGAGCAGACACCGCAGTCACTGTCTGATGAGAGAGGGAGGGAGCGCAGGGCCTGGGCTGGCCCGCCTTGTCCTTGCTGTGGTAGGGTGGGTAGCACTCTCCCAGCATCTGGGATATTTTATAAGGTGACCAAAGACTTGCCTCGGAGGGAAAGGTCTGGGGTTTCGTGAGGAAAGGAAGATCTGAGGCTGTGTTGAGGGGCTAGGTGTGGGGGATGGAAACCTGCCCCCCCCATTCTCACCAGCTCTGGCTTGGGCAGGAGGAGGGCTGGGGGTCTGCAGGGCTAAAAGGGATCCCGTGTAGACCAAGGCCCAGGGAGGCCCAGGGTTTTGTTGAGAGGGAACTGTGGGCTTCCTGGACCACTTGAGTCCTGGCTTCTTATCAAGAGAAAAAACAGACAGGGACAGCAGTTCTGAAAAAGGTGTGGACCAGACCAGCTCTTTTCATTAATAATACAAGGGACCATATACTAAGCGACTTGTGTGTCCTGGGGCTGTGCTGGAAGCTGTGGGCTGTCTGGAGCAGACCCAGGCAATGCAGAAGGGTTAGGGCTCATGGCTGCAGGGGCTGGAGTGGGTGAGACGGGCCGTCTGCCCTGTCCTGCTGCCTCCCTGTGCACCACGCTCTGCTGTGGGTTCAGCTTTGGGTGGATACCCAGGCCAGGGATGTTTGAGATCTTAACTCTTCTTTCTGAGAAATACAGGGCAGAGCCACTGGTTTCTAGGCTGTGGGAGTAACCCATTGTCACTAACCCAGAGCCCTGCCTTCTGTACACCTGTGCATCCCATGGCTGGTTCTAAAGGACTCACCTGGGACCAGCCTCCCAGGCTGTGACAATGATTCCAGCAGTATGACACAGAGCACAGGACCACGTCTTTGTATTCAAACATCCTTCTCCTTTCTGTGTCCCCTCCCATCTGTAATGTGCTGTTCCTTTATCTAGAAAGCCCTCTGTCACTTCTTTACCGATTAAACGTCAACTTAGCCCTCCAATACACAGCTCAGATGTCACCTCCTCCAGGGAGCCCTCCAAGACTTCCTAGGCACAGTTAGTATCTCTCTCTCCCACCTTCAGGCATTTTGATTGAGCTCCTATTGTTGCACTATTTGAGTGGAGCCCTGATTATACTTAAGCCTTGCACTGGGTGCTTTACTGAATTATCTCATTTAACATTAAAAAAGCCTATGGGGTGGATATTTGTACCTTCATTTCACAGGCAAGGAAGTGGAGGCCCAGAGCATCTAAATAACCTGCCCATGGTCACTAGCTGTTAAGTGGTAAGGTTGGGGTTGGACTCCAGTGCCCTCCTTCCCAACCACTAAATTACATTGCCTCCCTGACACTACTTATAATTACCCCAAACTGTAATGGCTGGTTTATGTGTCTGTAAATGCCTCATGTACGGAGGCCACAACTTCATCATCTTTGTTGCCCTAGAATGTAACACAACGCGATGCACACAGTAGGTACCTAGTGGACGCCTATGGGATGAATGTTGAATAAAGAGGCTGTGGGTGTTGAGGTTACTGAAGGAAAGTGGGGTGCCTGGGAGTGGGGAAAGGAAGACCTATGGGGGAGACAGCTGAGGAGCACAGGGGGCCACTTGACCCTTGGGGGGAAGGAGGTTTCTGCTGCCAGCTGCCATGCCATCTTGGAATCACGGCCTGGCAAGAACGGCAGAGTATGTCCTGACCCACCTCAGTAAGCATGCCCAGTGTGCCAGGAAGTGTCTCACATGCAGGCATTCAGTCCAGAATGAAGGAGAGCTTGTTCAAGTCCCTACAGCCTACACGGGCAGAGCCTGGGCCCCGCGCCCGTGGACGCAGAGCCTGGCCAGCGCTCTGTGAGTCTGGGCTGTGAGGGGCGTTGTGCGCTGAATTTCCTGAGTGTGAGTCTGTCTCGCCCCGCGCAGCTCTGTGTATAGTGGGCTGAGCTTTCAGGTGAGCGGGCAGATGCGTACCAGGATGCCCCTTCTCCACCTCTTCCTGGCCCTCTTCAGCCGCAGGGCTGAAGCTGGTCCCAAAGCTGCAGCCTCCCAGTAGGCCCAGATGGGCTGAGAGGGCATGCTTCCTGTCACACCGCGCAAGCGGCCCTGACCTGGGGAGCGCCAGTCTCAGGGGCAGAGGTGGTGCAGTGTGCGGGGAACCCCTTTAGCCTCCGCAGTCCCGTTTGGGGGCTGGCGGTGCCCCTCCAAGCCAAGCAGAAAGCTCTTTTCTTGCCCAGAAGAAGTCCAAAGCCCGTGTGGCTGCTGGCACAGGGGAGGCGGGATCGTGGGGGAGGCAGGGAGAGCTGGGAGACCCCCCTGCAAGCCGCGTTCATACAAAATGCATTTCCCAGCGTATCCCTCTGGCCTGTCGGAGCCCCTTCTGCTCGCTGCTCTGTTTATACATGATAGACAACTAATTAACATCCAAGCCTCCTGAAAGGTCTTTTCAGAGGTAATGTTCTGACAGATTATGTCAGCGAGGAGCACTGATTTGTCTAAGCATGGATCACATTGTTTCAGATTGAATGAGGTGAATATTAAACTGCTTTAAATGTACTCTTCATAAAGTACTAATTACACACTCCCAAGGGAGAACAGCCAAGGAATACTAAACAGTAGAGAAGTCAACAGAAGGTTCTTTTTATAGTATGTTGCTGGGCTCTGTGTTTTTCTGTCTCCTTTCTCGTTCTCGCTCTCTCTTTTTACAGTAAAATCACAGCACGCTAAAGAATACACATTTATAGCACAATGCTTCTCATCTAATTATATGGCAATCATTAGTTTTAAGCTGGATGCATTCTATTTTCTTTGATATATTATGCCTGAGGCATAATTCTACATTTATTGCAGCTACTGGCAGATTCCAGTCCCCCCAACCCTCTTTCCCAACCTCATCTCCTCTCTCCTCCCCACCCATGAACAAATTATTTAACCCCTACTATTATTTTGCTTGTTGTTTTGGATTTTAAAAAAATATCAGTTTAAATGGGCAGAAATGGGAGAAACAATACACTCTTTGTTATTTAAAGGGGAAATTAAAAAAAAAAAAGGAAGGAAATCTTATGTGTTCTGGGGCGCTGTGCGATTTTTCATTAACCAGGTGATGTCCTGAGTACCTAATCTCTATTCCACATCCCGGTGAAGTTCCTTCGCAGCATATTCCACCGGATCACACTGAATTCCCATTTGGCTGAGCTTCATTGTCCCTCAGGGAGAGAGATATTTATATGTATAGACATATCCATCTATAAAAGCAACAGAGGAGTGGAACACCATGTGGCAGGGGGCATTCCAGCAAAAATGCAGGGTGCTCCGTCAAAATGCCCATCTACAGATGGAGCCAGGATTCTGCTCCGTTGGTTTTTCTGGGTATTTCTGACATCAGCCCCAGCCTATGGTTGAGAAAAAGCATGAGCAATTCGAGATGCCCTACCCTATCAGAGTCGTAGCCCCGAAGGAAGGAAGAGGACAAGTTCCATGGGGGTGGGTGGCCTGACAGCGACCCCACTGGTTTCTTCTGGGTCAGGTCTCCAATGACCTTGTCTCTAAAGCTATGGTTCTCAACCTTCTGGCCCTTTAAATACAGTTCCTCATGTTGTGACCCAACCATAAAATTATTTCCGTTGCTACTTCATAACTGTAATGTTGCGATGGTCTTAGGCGATCCCTGTGAAAGGGTCGTTCCACCGCCAAAGGGGTCGAGACCCACAGGCTGAGAAGCTCTGGGCTAAAGGAAAAGGGACTGCGGGGTCCCAGAGAGGAAGTTACTTCTGGGGAGCAAAATGGTGCCCTGTTTCCCTACCATGATCTTCCCGTCTCTTCCCGGCAACAAATCAGAATGTGGGATCTTGGACTGAAGGAATCAGAGATTTCCTATCCTCTTTGTTTTATGCTGAGGAACCTTGGCCAAGGGGGCTTTTAATTCTCCTAATATTACAGGGTTGCCTGCAGTTCAGGCTGGAACTGGGGTCGACCGCAGGCCAGAATTCTTTCCACTTTAGAGTAACTCTGAGCAACCCTTCCCTTGCAAGCAAGAAGGGTCAAGGACAAAGCAATAAAAGGACAGAGGGGTTCCGAATGTGTGTTTGTGTTCCCTCCCCTCCAATTCATATTATGGCACTCTCACCTCCGTGTCATGATGTTAGGAGGTGGGGTTTGGGAGGCGATGAGGTCCTGAGGGTGGAGCTCTCCCGATGGGATTAGCGCCCTTATACGATATGACCTGAGAGAGCTTGGTTCCTCTCCGCTCTCTCCGCCACTTGAGGGTACAAGGAGAAGGTAGCTGCCACCAGACACTGCACCTACTGGCACCTTGATCTCAGACTTCTGGGAAATAAACCTTTACTTTTTAGAGCACACAGTCTATGGCGGTGGTTATGGTACAGGGGTGGGGAACGTCTGGCCTCTGAGCCATGGAAGGACTGGAAATCATTTGGTCTGGCCCTGCCAAGGCATTAAGGGTGAGTTAATTAAATGTTCGACCAAATTTGGCAAGCTAATTTTTAAGTCGATACTATTGTATGGCCCGAGAATGCTGTTATAAACACACAAATGGCCCTTGGCTATAAGCTCAAATGGACCAAGACACACTATGTTCTTCGAGAGTGGGGGGAAATCCGAGAAGGCATCTGTCCACCCCTCTGATTGCTTTGGGCCTCCCTGCCTGGTCTCCCCCAGTTAACACTCCAGAGCTCACCGCTGTCCGCAGAGCCTCTCTCCCCCCCGGGGAAGTGCCCAGCAGTTTCGCTGTTTGCTCCTCACTTAACTTTTTCTGGCCCATTCTCCCTATGTGAAATCATTTGAAGAAAAACGGCGGCAAATCTGAGCTTCAGTCCAGGGCATTGCCTGTGTCTGCTCCCCAAGCAGCCTATGGAGCTCGTCAAATGAAACTGGGAACTGAGTGAAGGGCGCCCACATTTGGGTGTGTGTTTTTTAAGCTCCTCATTAAAAAACATTTTTAAAAAAATTGCGTTGACATTCAATATTATTTTATATTAGGTTCAGGTGTACAGCATAGTTTACAAAGTGATCTGGTAATTCCAGTATCCACCTGGCACCATATGTAGTTGTTACAATATTATTGATTCTCATTTCGGAATCCGATCTATGTGTTTGCACATGGAAGCATTTGTGTGTGTGCACATGTGCACAGCCACCCACCCACACAGTAGCACACGCATAGCCTCTCTGCCCTGGGTAAATTGAGAAGGCTGCCTTCCTATGTGTCTGCTTCTCTGGGACACACCTGCTCCCCAGTGCTGACTCCCACCTTCTCCTGCAGCCTCTCAAGTCCAGGCGGTTCCCTGCGGAGGTATTAGTTGATAGGCTAAGTGCTGGCTAATGACACATGAACCCTCCAGAACGCAGGAGTTAGTGGACATGCCACTGCCCAGCCCGCAAGTCCGTCCTTCCCATCGCTGATGCTGCCACAGTTAGCATAACAGAGAATACATTTGACTTTGTTGCTCTCCCGCTAAAAGCCCTTCCACAAGATTCCTCATCTGCTTCAGGATCACATGCCAGCTCCCTGGTCCGTGCGCCTGCGTATATGTGCATGTCTGCTCAGCGCGTCTGCCAGGCGCTAAGTGCCTCACCCGTGTTAGCCCCACCCCTGGGGTTGTTTCTCTCCATAGCCCATAGCAATCATGTGCTCGGCACCTCCCCTCTTCTAGACCCTGAGGACGCCACTGCATTCTGTTTGCTTTGGTATCTCACAGCTTCACACAGTGCTGGGCACAGAGTGGGTTTGGTGAATGGTGTAACTTGACCCTCACCATTGAAGACCCAAGGGAGTAAACATACATGGCAGGGTTATGGGCAGTGCAGGGGCTATTTTTGAGGAAGAGCTCTTGCCTCCCACCAACAGATATAGGCAGCTCTTTGGCCCACCTTGATGAACTCCGAAGTCCATATCTCCTTCCCCAAGAGCCGGGCCTTTCTCACCCTACACCGGGTCTCTGTCCAGCTCTGTGGCAGTGAGACCATCTGGTGATCAGGACATGCGCTCTTCAGGGCCAGGCACACTTGCCATACACCGCTGAGTGGCAGATAGGAAACAGGACCAGTATATGGCAGGCGTGGTGGTACTGGCCTCTGCCTTCATGGAGTTTGCAGCCTCGTGGAGACGCACTTAACTCTCCAAGTGCTAGCAGAGGGGCCTCAGAACACCCATTCCCCAGGGCTCCTGTAGAGAAATCATGCATATAGGCTGCTTGGTATAGAGTTCCCAATGAGCGTTTTTCTGCACCCCGAGAGGTGCGTGAAAAAGCTGGCCCTTCAGCAAGGGGAATGCCTTTGCACATCTCCACAGCGACATGACCTGCTTTGCGACACATCCCTGCACTTGGCCTTGGTGGTCACCAGGAATGGAGTGGGTGTTGGTGCTGACGGTGGACAGACCACCCCAACGGCACACGTGCCATTGGCACTGGAGTGGCCGTGTCTGGGAGAATGTGAAGTCCGATAGGAAGGTGCCCGCCTTTTCCTCTGATGCTTTGATTTGTGGCCCAGGTGTCACTTTTTCTCCTGGCACAGCATCTCCTTTCTATGCCCTCTCTCTCCTTGCTCATAGGTGCCTAGTGCACCCCCGCCCCCCGCCCCCTGCACTTGGGTCTCAACAAGGGCTTCAGAGGACACTAGGTTTGAATGATTGCTTCTGCAATAGAATAATTGTGTGGCCTTAGGCTAGTTATTTCATCTCCCCAAGCCTCAGTTTCCTTATTTGCAAAATGGGGATAATAATACCTGCCCATGACCTCGCTGTGGGGATGGAGAGAGGAAGTGTGGGAAAAGTGTCCCATCCAGTGGCAGCAGTTTCCAGTTCCAGTCACACTAAGGTAAGTGGGTTTAATGGATTCTCTCCCCTCAGGAGCGCTTGCATTTTAAAAGAGGACCCTGGGGCTGTTTGACAAAGCACAATAAATCCACTGGTGTGTGTGTGTGTGTGTGTGGGGTTTCCGGGGAAGCAGTGGGGTAGGGGAAAGAGATATTTTGGGGACAGGAAATGACCTTCCTTTACCTGAACTCACACCACTTAGACTAGCAGTTCTCAGCCTAAAAGCTGTGACACCTGGGGTGGTACCAGCAGTTGTGTGATGTATCGCAAATATGTTACTAATAATAAAGTGCCACTGTTTTCGAATAATCCCTCCTTTTTTTTCTTGTAAATTAGAGGGAATTCAAGGTTATCCCCATGACATCATTATGTCCTGCTCCCATTCCGATGTGATTTTTCTAGGGGGACAGAAAAGTGAGCCCCAGAACTGAGCACAACCTGGGCCTGGAGGGCTGCATGGCCTGTGTCCTGGAGATGACAGCTGCAGGACACTGACTTGGAGGAGACAAATGGGAAAGCCCTGGGGAAATGTAGAAGCACCGCGGGGGCCGTGTGCAAAGGACCAGGACGAAGCCCTGCCTCCCACCACACCAGGGCTGACCCTCAGCACAGCACACCTTGAAGCCACCACACACAGAGAAGCACCACTCTGTGGGCCCATTTATGTGAGTTAAACAACAAGCCTAACTGATGTGATGGCTGTCAGAATAACGTTGCCCTGGGGTGGGGATGCTGACTGGGGAGAGGCACTTGGGAGCCTTTTGGCGCGTCTTTAACCTGGTGATGGTTTACATGTGTTATGGATTGAATGTTTGTGTCCCCACAATATGCATATGTGGAAACTCTACCCCCCAATGTGTTAGGAAGTGGGGCCTCCGGGAGGTAATTAGGATTAGACGGTGAAGGTGGGGTCCTCATGGCTGGATTAGTGCCCTCGTGGGAGTCGTAAGAGAGCTTGCTTCCCTCCTCCCTGCTCTCCTCTTGTGAGCACGCGCGGAGAAGCTGGCCTTGCTGCGCCCTGACCTCAGACTTCCAGCCCCCAGGACTGTGAGAAATAAATGCCAGTTGTTCATAAGCCACCCAGCCTGTGTACTCTGTGATAGCAGACCAGACTGACTGCGACAACGGGTAAAAGCCATGACGTTTTACACTTAAGACCTGCGTATTTGGTGCATATATTTATAACATAATAACTTTTATTATTATTATTATTTTTTTTGGAAAAGCCCTCTGGAATCTTAGGTCCATACCCATCAGGGTTTTCCTACAGCACCCACTGAAAATTCCCCAAATGTGCCAGGGCCTTGGTGAGGACACCTAGTGTAGGAGCCTGGGAGCGCTGGGTCACGTCAGCCAGCCCGTTGCTGGCAGGCACTGCCCTGCGGTGTCTGGCCAGGAGCACTCCGCAGTGGCTCTGGGCTCCTCCTGATAGCGTTTGGGGCTGCGTCTCAGCCTCATCAGTGCTCCGTGGCTGCAGAGGCAGGACCCTCCACGTGATAATGGGGATAATCTCATTTCTCCTGGCAACCCGGCTCCAGCGGAGCCAGAGCACTGATGCTGCCCTGTGCGTGAAGTGCTCCTTGCCTGGGGTTTGGGGGGGTTGCTCACGGAGACCCCCCAGAACAGCCTCAGAAGAAGGGGCCAGGCAACCCCTTAGCCCATCATCCATGATGCTAAGGTGACTCTCCCGGTCACCCATGTGGAGCTCATGTTGTCTGCTTTGTGAGTTACTTTTCAGCTACCCCTTCAGTTGCCAAGGAAACAGTGACGCAGCCTCGGGTGGGGCCTCAGGCTCAGTCTATGCGGAGCCTTCAAGGCAATGGTGGTTCAGTGAGGGCTCCAGGGCCGGTGCAGGCTGATGGGGACCTGGAGAGGGGTGACCCACATGCAAGAGGCGGCAGGTTCGCTGCTGGCCGCGGGGCGGCGCTAGTCAGGACGCACCGTTTCCCTCAGAGCTGCAGGAAGCCCACCCTTGGCCACGCACCCCAGATACAAGGCGGTGGTTCTAGAGGCCAGAGGGTGTGTGTGGGGCCAGGGACAGCTGGTCTCCGAGACTCCAGCAGGTCCAGAGCCACTACAGACCATCAAGTCAGCAGCAGGCAGAATGCGTTTCTGGGCACTGGCAGTCCACAAGGACAATTAGGGGTGAGGGGCTTGGCTGGGAACTAAAACTCGGAGGCTCCTTCTCAGTGTGGGAAATGGTTCCTGTCCCCTTCAGAAGGGAGTTGCCTCACTGTACATGCCAACAACGCCATCATGAATGACCCCGGGACCTCCCCGCCGTTGTGTTCTGTCTCCTGCAGCCTCCACTCCTGGCACAGCTGTCGGTCAGCATGAAGTCCGTCCTGGCCCCCTCAGGCCATGTACCCCGGCTGGTCCACAGGTCTGGGCTGCCTCAGGGCCCTGTCTTGGGGGCTTTCTGCGGCTCTGGACTGAGCATTTTAGTGAGGAGATTTGACCCCACTGGGCCTCAGCTCTCCCCTCTCCGCTGCATGAACACCCTCCAACCCCCACCGTCTCGCCGGCAGCTCGGCTGCACAGCCTGAAGTTGGAGGGATCCTCTCCCTTCTCTGACTCCCCCTTTTCGCTGTCATTTCCCCTATCACCCAGTCTTGAAACCTGAGTTATTTTTGATTCAGCGTTCTCCTTTATCACCCTTATCTAGTCACATATCAAATTCTGTCAGTTCTTCCTTCAAAATGTCTCCAGCATATGTCCCTTCTTTTTAAATAAGTTTCATTGTTTTTCTTAGTATAAAAGAGAAATGTGCTCAGTATAGAAAATTCAGAAAAATATCAACAACCAAAAGGAAAAATACCCTAAAATTACCCACAATTCCTCCCACCATAGCTAACTATCATTATTATTTTGGCACATGCCCAGTTAGTCCCTTGTTCATGCTTCATAGCTACACCCTTTTCTTTCTTTCTTTCTTCCTTCCTTCCTTTCTTTCTTTCTTTCTTTCTTTCTTTCTTTCTTTCTTTCTTTCTTTCTTTCCTTTCTTTCTCTCTCTCTCTCCCTCCCTCCCTGCCTCTCTCTCTCTCCCCTCTCCCTTTCTTCCTTTCTTCCTTATTTTTATTTTTTAAGCCTCACTCAAGGATATTTTTGCCATTGATTTTCAGAGAGAGTGGAAGAGAGAGGGAAAGACAATATATCAATGTGAGAGAAACACATCGATTGGTTGCCTCCTGCACGCACCCTGACCAGGGCCCTGGCCAGGGAGAAGCCAGAAACTGAGGT
This sequence comes from Murina feae, assembly GCA_004026665.1. Classification (NCBI taxonomy): domain Eukaryota; kingdom Metazoa; phylum Chordata; class Mammalia; order Chiroptera; family Vespertilionidae; genus Murina; species Murina feae. Next base: position 20,396 of record PVJC01022601.1, read on the forward strand.
ACGTGCCCTTGACTAGAATTGAACCCGGGACCCTTCGGTCCATGGCCGACGCTCTACCCACTGATCCACACTAGCTAGGGCCCTTTTGTTTTCTTTCCACGTCTTCCCATTTCTGCCTCTGTCACCTCATCTACACCCTCCTCCTCAGTCTCTCTGACTCCTCCACCCCACCACCTCATCCAGTCTAACCTTTTTAAACTGCCTTCAGAACATGTCAAATCAAGGGCAGCCGCTAGCCCACAGAACACAGATGTCCCTCTGGTAGAAGCCCATAGCTTGGCCAGCATATGGCGGGTGCCCCTTGGGATTAGAAGGAAGGCTCCCCTTTCTCAGAGCCTGCACTGGTGCCCCTTCTGTGGGGCAGTAAATAACGGTAGGAGGTGGCTCTGTTCAAATCTGCCCCCTTGCCCTAGCCAGTTGCTCAGTGGTTAGAGCATTGGCCCCCAGGACTGAAGGGTCTTGGGTTCGGTTTTGGTCAAGGGCATGTACCTCGGTTGCAGGCTTTATCCCTGGCTCATGCCAGGGCTTGTGGGAGAGGCAACCAACTGATGTGTCTCTTTCACATCAACGTTTCTTTCTCTATCTTTCCCCGTCCCTTCCACTCTAAAAATCAATGGGAAAAATATCGACAGATGAGGAATAACAAAACAAACAAATTAACAAGCCAACCATATTAAAAAAGTCCTGCCCTCTGTTATGTGGTCGCCAAAGCCACCTTATCAACCAGGGCCCACCCTTCCCCAGCACTTACCCACCAGAGCTGCCAGACCAGGCTACTCCCCTCATCTCAAACGCTGTGCCCAGGCCCCTCCATGGGTCTTTGACGAAGCCACACCCCCCACACCCTCCTCCCCTCCCCTCCCTTCATATGTTCTTTCTTGAAGGCCTGGCCCAGGGGTGGTGCCTCACATGCCTATAAGGTCCAGGCAGGTCCCCCATGGGGTGGGGTGGGGTCTGTGAGAACAGGAGGTGGCTTGGGTTGCCAGATTTGCATCACGATTATGAAACGCAGCCTCGCAATTCTCAATCTCGCCTACTAACTTACACATTACTAGGCCTTGCCCAGGCTGAACAGAGCTGCCCAGCCCTGTGACTGTCCATCACTGCCCTGAAGATATCCCTGCCTCACCCTCCTCCCCTTCCTCAGCCTTGCTCCTCACATAATGGTGCCTCGCACCAGTTGGCAGCTGAGGTGATAGGGTTCAGTGGAAGGCGCACTTATTCACCCATTCCAGCATTCGAGTGAGTGCCACTCGGGTTTTGCAGCGGAAAGCCGGGGTTCGGGTTCTGAGTCCACCACTTTTGTGAGCAAGTCACCTAAATTCTCTGAGCCTCATTTCCCCACTTATAAAATGGGGTTTAAATAATTCTCAACCCATTCGCTCGTGAGAAGGCACTGGAACCACGCACGCAAAAGCATTTTGTGAACCGCGAAGCTCTGTCACAGCCACTGTTACCCCATCTTCCGCTGCTCTGGGCGCGCTGGCCCCGCGTCGCTGAACGGGGTGCGGGGTGCGGGGTGCGCGGGCTCCTACAGCAGCGCGGTCTCCTTGGGCGTTTAAGTCCCGTGCGTTAGTCAATAAAAGGTCCTTCAGTTACCACAGCTGCCTCTTTCGGTAGAGAAGTTGTGGAATGAAATGATACCGTGCTGCGGGCGTCTACAATCGTGTCTCCTATAATCTTCACAACAACTCTGACGGGGTGCTATTACGACCCCATTCCCCAGGGGAGGAAACCGAGGCTCAGTGGAATGTCTCCTTGAGCTGTGCAGCTGCTGCAGGGTAGGACAGGAGAGGAAACAGGGACGTGAGCCAGCCAGTGAACCAGCCATGTAGCTTGCGGGGTTAGAGATACAAAGTCTTCTAGAAGAGTCCCACGCCGAGGGTCGGCATGCAAAAACCTATACCTGCCATTCCTGGGTCCTGGGCCCATTATAAACATGGTTTTGTTTGACGCAATCCTTACGCGTCTGTCCATTTTGCAAACGAGAAGGCCCATGTTCAGAACCTCCGCCTGGGCTACACAGCTGCAGACTGAGAGGCTGGCCTGGAACCCAGGCCCCACGGTCCCCTGTCCCCTGTCCTCAGTGGGTTGGGGCTCACAAACCTTTCCCCAGACAAACCAGAATGCCGGTCACTGTCCTGCTGCTGGTGGTACGTCTGTGCGCCTGTCGCTGGAGGGGCCTGGTTGAGGCCTTCAAGGCACTGCTCCTGGGGCCCACCCGTCTCTCCGAAATGCCCGGACAGGTCAGGTGCTGAGAGCTGGGATCTCAGAGCTAACCTGGACCCTTTCTTTAAACCTCAAGGGAACAAAGACTTACAGAACCTATCTTGGCTTTCCCCACCCCCTACCCATTTTTTTCCAAAGAAAAATGAAAGAATCTGATAATTACTTCTATCTACCACCCAACTGTACTAATTACCAACCTATTTCTTCACAGTGTGACAGACACCAGCTCTGGAAAACACATAGAGATAAATTAGCACTAATTGGTTTTCCTCTGGCTGTTTGAATTAGTATTTAAAGCTCCAATTACAAAGCAGAATAATTGCTATTAATGTCCTATTGCAGTACAAAAGGCAGGTCGCTGGAGAACCAGCCCAGGTGTGTTATTACTCTGATTGCTGCATATTTAACCTGGCTCGTTAAGAGGAAGAGGCGGGGGACAGTCTCACTATGGCAGACAGACCACTTCCTGCGGGATGGAGAGCTGATGACAGGACCATGACTCCAGGGAAGAAAGAGGTGGCAACAGAGAAAGGAGAGGAGGGAAGCAGGAAAACCTGGGTCTGGAAGCCTGTGGGATCTTTTTTTCTCTCTCCCTCCCTCCCTTCCTTCCTCCCTTCCTTCCTTCCTTCCTTCCTTCCTTCCTTCCTTCCTTCCTTCCTTCCTTCCTTCCTTCCTTCCTCCCTCCCTTCCTTCCTTTTTACACGGAGAAGGGAGAGGTTTAGAGAGAGAAACATCGACGAGAGAAAATCATTGATCGGCTACCTCCTGCATGCCCCCCTTACTGGGGGTCAAGCCCACAATCAGGGCATGTGCCCTGACTGGGAATCAAACCAATGACCTCTTGGTTCATGGGTCGATGCTCAACCACTGAGCCACACGTGCCGGGCCTGTGGGATTTCTTAGCAGAGCTCCTGGGATCTCTTCCTGCTTCCCTCTGTCTCCCTGGGGACCCTTCTGGGTCCAGCTTACCCCACTCTGTCTGGAACGGTCTCCTCTGCATACCCAAGGCCAGCAAAGTGCTCCTCAGGCCTCCTGGCCCTTGCATGGATGCTTGGGGGGAAGGTATAGTTGCCAATAGAAGGATCCATGGGATGTGACAGCTGTTCGCATCAGGCTTGTTACTAGTGAGCAAGGGGGAGCTCTGACTTTCACCCATAACTTCTCTCCATGTTGGTTCTCAGTTGAGACCTATAGGACATGGAGTGACCCCCTTCCCCCCGAAGGCCTTGCATTTCTCCCTTCTGTCCCCCACACCCTTCCTGGCGCTGTTTCATTCTTGTTCCTCTACTGGGACTTTCCGGTTCTGAACAGAGGACTGTGGTGACCTGGTGAGAAGGTGAGCTCTGTGCAGGTACCTTAAGGGTTCTGTACACAGGCGGTAGAGAGAGCTGGCTCTCCTGCTCACTGGCCAGAGGGCAAGTCCTCCAACCTCAGGTGCCTCAGTCTCTTCAACTGTAACTCGGGCACATGACCCTCTCTCTTTCTGCTTCACAGAGCAGTGAGGAGGGAGCGGAAGTGGTTTGTCACTCACAGGGGGCTGTACTGAATAAGGGGGTTTCTCTGAGTCATCAGGGAACAGCGATGGCCTGTGATAGGCGGCCCCAGACCGAGGTGCTGCTCACGGTTCCTTTCTTGGGCCTCGTCTTCTCTTTCAGTGGCCTCCCTTCCTCCTCTCCGTCTCCTTCTGCACTTGCACTTCCTCCTTTGCTCTCGGCCTCCTCGATCTCCTCGCTAGCCCCATTCACTCCAGGATGTGAAGAACTCAATGAGTTACCCTTTCCTCGAGCAGCTGCGATGGAGAAGGGAGGGCTATGTTTAACCCAAAGAAATGAGTCACTAATGGTGAACTTTCAGGCAAACTGAGATGATATTTTGTGGGGGAGAATGAGATGTCACAGCGCTGCTCTGAGCCCCATCGGCAGCTGTCTGCTCACTGACACACAGGTTTGGCTTGGCCTGGTGCCAGGCTCAGTGTGACGGGAGAGCTAGCCGGAGAGAAGCCCCTCCCTGGCAAGGAGAGTTCGGCAAGGAAGTAATCATCACCATCGTGGAACTAACGGAGCTGCTGACCCCGAATGCCGAGGTCACATGAGGCTTGGGGGTTTCCTGTGTGGAGGTGCCGGCAGTGAGTTTTCTGACCATCTGCCCCCTCCAGCACGTGGTTCCTGGGCAGAGCTCGCGTTGGGTGTCCCTGAGGAAGTCCTATGATGTACAGCTTCCCAGGCCAGCACCACCCTGACCTTTGGTTGCCCCAGATCGCTGGCCCGACCTTTTCTTGTCGTATGGAAATAAACCAAGCTCCCTCTCCCCATAAGGACTCTTCAGTTCCGCCCCCTTTTTGGTTCCTGCCCTTGTGTGCCCTCCAGCCTCTCCCTGGCGTTTCCTCAGGGTCCCCTTCCTCAGTCCTGCTGCCTCTCACACCCCAATGTGGGACAGATGCCACAGCGTAAGGGGAAGGGAGAACCGGGCTGGGCCCGGCTCTGTGTGACAGGTTACCCACCTGTGCCGTGGCAGGGGGCTCCCACAGCTCTCCTAGGGCACTGTTCTCTCCTGCCTCTGCACATCAGCTGAGGTCTGATACCCAGGCAGTCAGCTCCACTCCGCACCCTTCAGGGACCCTGGTGCTCCAAGAGCTTTGGCTGGGGGTTCCCGAGGTAGGTAAAGGGCAGGCAGTCAGGGCCCGCTTGCCAGGGAGAAACTGTTGGGTGGTCTCTGCCGGGTGGGCCCAGCTGGAGCAGCCCAGGAAGGGAGCATCACTGCCAACGAATCCCTTCTTTACAACCATGCTGGGAGGACGTGTGAGGGCCTGTGGGTGGGTGTTCACGTATGGGGGGGGGGGATTTCTTTTTAAGAGACAAGGTGGGTGGAATGGGGGAAGCCAGCTGGCTGTGGGCTCTATTTCTACTGACAAGGCTTTACCCTGTAGGTGTGAGGAATTCCAATTAAATATGCAGCCTATTTGTCTGTGTGTGGGAGAGGGTTTGCTGGGAAGGAGGGGAACGGAGGCAGTCTTTGTGGCATACCAGCAAACCAGAAATTAGCTCCGTTCATCACAGGCGCACGGGGCTTCCCTCAGCCCTCCTGTGCACTCGCAGGAGTCTCGAGGAGACAGACAGAGGAAGCGGGAGAGGTTGGGGAGGCGGGTTCTCCAGACTCCAAGGGCTTCCGGAATCTCTGAGTGGGCAGGAAGGCTTGCCTGACTCCTTGGCTCTTGGGGGGTTTCCCGTTCTGGAGGCGCTGGCAGTGAGCTTTTCTGGCCCATCTGTCCCCACCAGGACCACTTGCACCCTCCTCTCTCTTCCTTTCCCCTCCCCTCTCCTCCCCTCCCCTCCCCTCCCTCCCTTCTTTCTCTTCCCCAACATCAGAGGAGCACTCAGAAAGCCTCAGTTAGGGGAGCAGTTCCTCTGGAGAACAGAACCCTGAAAGGCTGATGCTGAGGCTCATGTGCTGGGTGGGAGGGTCACACCAAGGAGTTTTGGAGGTACGTGGGCTCCTTTGCAAACTGTTTGCCATCCCTTCATCCTTCTTTTTACTCATAGATAGGATCTGGTGGAAAGCATGAATGCTCTTCAAGGCTCAAACAGCAAGCCATGTTGGAGCTGGTAGTAGTCTTTAAACAGCAACATGGTGTGGTTTTGAGGGGCTTTCCCTGAGTGCTCCACACATGGGACCCCTTGAACAGCAACTAGGCCGGTTGTAGGATGTGTTGGGCCCCTTGGGCACACCGGCTGCTTTGCTCTTAGCCTTCAAACCACTGGCCTTTCATCTAGGCGGCAACTCCATCCTCCACCACTGCTTTCTCCATGAGTCCAGCCCTCTCTGCATGTTTACTTATATTTTCTTGATATTATTTCTCGTTCTGTTTTGCAAACACTTGATTCCTCCCTAATTCTGATTCTACTGTCTCTTTCCCAACTAGTTAAAACACAACCACTGGTTGACGCAATGCGCTTAGTAACAGATTATGAAGTGGGAGACAAAGAAGAGGTGGCATTTTCTGGTCCAGGTACCCAAGATGGTGGTCCACATGGGCTCACCTTAGTAGCTGGACCTATTTGAAGGATGGCATGGAAGCATGGCTTGTGGTGGAGGGGTGGGGTTGGGACACTGGGATGGCTTGTGATGGGTTCCAGGGCGGGTAGGCTTGGGTGGAAACAGGGGTAGGGGAAGAGGAAGCACCAGTTGAGGTCTGGAGGGGAGGGGGCTACAGAGGAGGCAGTTGCTCAGATAAGCAGCGTGGACCAGAGGAAACAAGGAAAAGGCTTGAGGAAGGAGGTTAGTTGGGCAGGCGCGTCTCCTTCCCCATTCTCCCTGATTTCCTCATCCCACCCTCCTTTCTCTCCCATTTCCCCAGCTATAGCCTCTCACTTTCAGATGGAAAAGGGGGTGTGGCCACTCCAGGAGAACTTCTGGGGATGCAGGAGATGAGACCTGCTGCCCTAGCCCTGAAGACGCTCTTTCAAAATTCCTTATTCTGCACCAAAAAGATGGACGGGTGGGCACCTGCACTAGCTGTTGCAGCCCCCGCCCTCTCTCCTCCACCTC
>PVJC01022602.1:0-27172 GCA_004026665.1 Murina feae
ACCCAACCAGTATTATATGAAATGCTGAAAGGTATCCTTTGAGAATGAGGAAGAAGAAAAAGGAAAGTAAAAATTATGAACAACAAATATATATCAACGAGTGAATCTAAGAATCAAGTGAATAAAAAATCTGATGAACAGAATAAACTGGTGAATAGAATAGAACCAGAGGCATAGAAAGGGAGTGGACTGACAATTTGGGGGGGTTAAGGGTGTTGGGGGTGCGTGAAGAGACTGGACAATAATTGTGCACCTATGGATGAGGACAGTGGGGGGGCAAGGACAGAGGTTGGGGTGGGAAATGGGAGGTGGTGAGCTATGGGGGAAAAAAGAGGAACAACTGTAATAATCTGAACAATAAAGAAATTTAAAAAAAAAGAATATAATTTGTTTCAGACTCATCCATTCTTACCAAGTTTAGCCAGTAACTAGAGGAAGGCTTTCTATCATCACTCGTAGCTGCCATGGGTTCATGTTGCTGATTTTACAAGTAGATATGTTAGAAATATGGCTTTATTTTCTCAGTTGTCATTTGCACATAGTAGGTACAAAGTAAGTAATGGTTGAGTGAATGAATGGAAAGGAAGCATAATGGGTGTGAATCTCAGTCCACAAAATCAGGTGTATAACAAATACTATTTTGTGTTGTATAACAATTTCTTTTCCAGTCTGAATCCCCATCCTCCTGCTACATCCACTTAAAACAAAATCTTAACCTTATCTCCTTTGTGTCTGCCTTAGAAACTGTATCAAATTTCTGCATTTTGGGTAGGGTTGGGGCTTTGGAGTGCAAATCTCTGGGTGTCTCTGTCTACACACCCTCTTCAAGTGGAGCCCTCTCTGCCTCATGTGACTACTGTAGGGGATGGAGCCCTTTGCTTAAGGTTACCTATGGACCAGCTGCCTTGATGCACTAGTCTACCATTTCTTCCTGGGTTTCTACTTCTCTCCACTTCAAGGAACCAAGACTTCAAGGCTCTTTCTTTTCCTTTCCTGTCTCTACAAGGGACTCTATTTTTAGTGCAAGGAAACCCGTCTGACTGCATGTTCATAGTTATTTTGTCTATATCTATAATCCTCTTTCCTCAAGGCAGACACTAGAAACTGCAACCAGAGCTGAGCCAGTCTACAGTTATGTTTCCTTTGGCTGCACGCTTCTGTGTATGTGTATGTGTGGTATATTCACATACAAATAACTGCTGCTTACTAGAGTGTTTTTACCTTATTTCTGAAGTAGAGAACTTAGAATATTTTACACTAGAGGCCCAGTGCATGAAATTTGAGGGGTGGTCCCACAGCCCAGCCTGCACCCTTTCCAATCTGGGACCCATTGGAGGATGTCCGACTGCTGATTTAGGCCCGATTCCACCTGCAGCAGTCAGGCATCCCTCTTGCAATACGGGACCACTGCGTCCTAACTGCTTGCCTGCCTGCCTGCCTGATTGCCCCTAACCACCTCTGTTGCCCGCCTGATGCCCCTAACTGTTCCCCTGACAGCCTGATCACCCCTAACCCCTCTGCCTGCTGGCCTGATCGCCCTAACAGCTCTCCCCTGCCAGCTGGCCTGATACCCCAACTGCTCTCCCCTGCTGACCTGATCATCTCTAACTGCCTCTGATGCAGCTCTGCCACTGTGGTTTTATCTGGAAGGATGTTAGGAAAGTCGCCCAGAAGATGTCTGGTATAATTAGCATATTACCCTTTTATTAGTATAGATTATACCAATTTTAACTTTGCTTATCAATTTGGTAGTTTATTTCATATGATAATCTTTGCCTTATACTTAAATTTTTGAGGGGAAAATGTGTAATAAATATTAAATAGAAAAGAAATTCTGCTTCATAATTTCCCGGCCCTTTTTAGCAATATGCTGCTGGATTTGAAAACTGAATACCATTTCTCATAATTGTCTCTAGATGGCGCAATATCTTTTCAGTAAAAAGGGTGTGATTTCTCCTTAGATATCAAGTGCTTCTTTATAAAATGCCATTTAAAGTCACCAGATGGACCATCGTCCCACTATAGTATATATTCTTTAGTTTTGGACAGTAGGCAGTATCTTGGAGTAGAAGGTTTTCTAGGAAGTGGAACAGTGATCTCTCACTGTCCTGAATATTTTTTTCTACTGAAAAATACTGAAGAACCTCGCTGACAATTATAAGAGTCAGTTTTGGGAGTTTCCCAGAAATATTAAATAGTTTATTCTTTTCAATAATATATCTAAGATTCAGAATTCATTAAGCTGCCTAGAGTCTCTATTACGAAAGCTAGATATTTAGGCAAATATTTCCATCACCTCAGCCTCTGAAATAAAAATCCATATTTTAATTTTTTTTAAAGAGTCTGTTGGGAGTTGGAATTAACTCTTTGGAAGGGAAAAAATATACAAAACTACATATAACTATATTTTTGCTTATAAAGAGAGTTCTTGCTTGTGGTACTGTAGTAGACATTGTCTGGCTAGAATGTACAGATATGGAAGAAATGATAAAACTCTTAAGAGAGGTTTCTAGCCCTAGCTGGTTTGGCTCAGTGGATAGAGCATCTGCCTGTGGACTGAAGGGTCCTGGGTTTGATTCCGATCAAGAGCATGTGCCTGGGTTGCGGGCTCCATCCCCAGTGGGGGCCCATGTAGGAAACAGCTGATTCTCTCTCATCATTGATGTTTCTATCTCTCTCTCCCTCTCTCTTCCTATCTGAAATTAATAAAAATATATTTTTTTAAAAGAGAGGTTTCCACTATATTCACAGCTCTCTGTCTCAGGCATGTCCTCCAGCAAACACATACACATATCAGTCAATCCATTACATATATCTACTCTATAAAAGCGAAATATTAAAATTAACCGTTTCTCCGAGACGGGTAAGCCACGCCCACCAGCCAATCAGAGCGGATGTATGCAAATTAGCCCAGCCAACATGGTGGCCGCCACTCACGGACCTGAGTAAACAGCCCTTTCCATTGCGGCAGGAGCGAAAGTGAAGCTTCGCCCCTCAGCTCAGCTCCGATTAAACTGCCTCTAGCAAAACACAGCTTTGAAACAAAACACAGCTTTGAAACAATGTAACAATCATAGAATCCTCCGGAGCTGAAGGAAAGAGCAGCTCCGGCCTAACCAGTAAAAGTAACAATTGTTTCATTATAGACGCTGCGAGGTGAGGCAGAGGAGGCTTCAGTTAGTTAGAAGGCTGCCTTAAAGGAACAGTGTATCAATTATAGAAGATAACCCCAGGCCTTAAAGGAACAGCATCAATTATAGGAGATAAATCACAGAAACCTGCGTCCAGCCAGCCTTGCTGGGACGTTGGGTCAATGGGAGCTGTGGGCAGCCTTAAAGCCCCTCACCCAGGCTGGTCAGGCACGCCAGCAGGTGGACATCCCCCGAGGGGTCCCAGACTGCGAGAGGGACCTCCCGAGTGCACAGAGCGGCTGCAGGGCGGGACAGCACAGGACCCAGGACCCGTGATGGGAAAGATGCGGCAGGGTTGGAGGGCACCGGGAAGCAGGTAAGAGGCGGCGAGGGGGGGGGGTCTAGGCCTGCTTGGTGGCTGCCCAGGCCCTTTGCAGGGCACCGGGGAGCGGGAAAGCAAGGCTGCAGGGGCCGGGGTCCTGCTTGGCAGCTCCCCAGACCCCTTGGCAGCACCGGGAAGTGGGAAAGGAAGGCAGCAGGGGACGGGTGAGTGGGAAAGAGTTGGCGGCCTGCTTGGCGGCTTTCCAGGTCCCTTCCGGGGATCAGGGAGCAGGAAAAGGCTGGCCTGACCACGAGGCGGGGTTTTCTCTGCTTTCTGGTGGCTGGAGGAAGATGGGCAGTAGGCAAGCTTGGGAGGCAGGCAGCACCCAGCCCTGGCCACGCTCAAAAAAGAGAACAACATGCAGGGGAGGGCAAGAGTCTGAGAGATCAACATAGAGGGGGGTGCCTGCTCCAAGCCTCCACGGTGTGCCTGGGGGCAGGCCCCCGGCAGGTAGACACACACAGGAGGACTGCTCCGAGCCTCAGATGCAGCTGGGGGCAGGTCCCCAGTGGTGACACACACACACATACACACACACACACACAAAAGGCGCCTGGCAGACTGGGGCCATCATAGGACATCCACTGAGGGGTCCCAGACTGTCAGAGGGCACAGGCCGGGCTGAGGGACTCCCTCCACCCCGAGTGCACAAATTTTTGTGCACCGGGCCCCTAATATATATATATATATTGATTTCAGAGAGGAAGGGAGAGGGAGACAGAAACAACAATGATGAGAGAGAATCATTAATCAGCTGCCTCCTGCACACCCCTATTGGGAGATCAAGCCTGCAACCTGGGTTTGTGCCCTTGACTGAATCGAACCCAGGACCCTTCAATCCACAAGCCAACACTCTTATCCGCACTGAGCCAAAGAAGCTAGGGCAGTCAATCCACTCTTGAGTTCCAATATCTGCAGATTTTGAATACATCTGAGGATCAGGCAATAAAAACATTCAGAAAAATAAAATGTATGTTAGTGAATTATTTATAACAAGGTAGTGGCTATGTATACAGTGTTAAAAACAATTTTCCAAATGATGATGGGGAATAAAAAACCAAATTAAAAAAAACACAATGTTTTCCACCAAAACTCAGCATCTAATCTAATAAAAGAGTAAATATGCAAATTAACCCTCACTCCCTTACACCCAAGCCACACCCACCAGCCAATCAGAGCAACAATATTCAAATTAACTCAGCCAAGATGGCGGCTGGCAGCCACAGAGCTAGAGCAAACAGGAGGAAACTGCCTGCATAGGCCAGCTGTGGCCTCTGCTCAAGGCAACAAACTTTCAATTATAGAAGATAAATAAATCCCAGAAACCTGCTTCCAACCAGCCTCACTGGGACCTTGGGTCAATGGGAGCTGTGGCCAGCCTGCAAACAGCCCTCAGCCTCTCACCAAGGCTGGCCAGGCACCGCAGTAGGGACCCAAATCCTGAACAGGCTGTGGGCAGCCTGAAAACGGCCCTCAACCCCTCACCCAGGCTGGTCAGGCATGCCAGCAGGTGTACATCCCCTGAGGGGTCCCAGACTGCAAGAGCACACAGGCCAGGCTGAAGGACCCCCCCCCCCCGAGTGCACAAATTTTTGTGCACCGGGCCCCTAGTATTAAAATAAAATGAAAGGAGGAGGATCAGGCCCATTGCAAGTAGCAGAAAGTACCACCGCACATCACTTCTCACACTGTGCTCACGGTAGATGTAACTGTCTTCTCGCTAGAGTGTCAGCAACGTGACCACAGAACCAGTTCTCTGCATTACCTTCATGTCCAACTCAGCACGGTATCCAGCACTGGGTGTTGAATAAATGATGCTGTTCCACCATGGAGAATTAAATTTAGGACATCTGAAAGCAAGTACAGTACTATTTCATGAAAAGGAAAGTAAAGTACTCATAGCCACTGTTTAACCTTTATTTCTTTTTGAAATATTTTTTATTTAAAACAATTTAAGTGGTCAGAAGAAAGAGGAGGAGAGGAGAAAGAAAAGGAGAAGGTGAAGAAGAGGAGGAGGAAAGGGAGAAGAAGGTGATACAGTGAGAAGAAGGGTACGCCTTCTTTATAGTCATTGACTGGGCATCTTTCCAAGAAGAATGTGCTCTTAACTTCATATTATTCCAGCATTTGCCAGGGGTTATGCCAAGAATAGGTAAGCCCAGCTGGACAGCTGAGGCAACCTTGAAGAAGCTAGTAAGCAGGAGCAGTGCACAAACCACTCTCCATGGAGTTGGGAAGTGTTTTCTCCTGGAAGGGGAATCTGGGTAGTGCACCTTGATGTCTTCCATAGTCCACGATTGGCAGCACGTGGATCCTCTTCTTCACAGAGGTGCAAAGGGTAACTCTTCCAGGGCTTTGGTGATCCTCTCATCCTGATAGGAAACAGAAGAGGGAGGTTAATAGGACAAGCTACAGCCCCTGGGGACAGGGCCACAAGTGACACTCATCACCTTTACTATCCTAATTCCCCCCTGCTGATCTTAGTAGCTTGGTGAGGGCCCCTAAACCCTCACTTAGGAGGAGCTTGAGAATCCCAATCTTATCCCCTTCACTCCTCCCTAGAATAGGGAGCAAAAAAAGTAACAGAAATACAAAGATGTTCTGTTACTTAGAAAGAAATGGTTTAATTCAGTGGAAGTCATGAGATAGGAAAAATGGAGAAGTCTCAGTAGATGTTCATGTCATGTGAGAGAGTACAAAGGGAAGCTCTTAAGTAGTTTTAATCATTAAGCCATCCTGCAGCACAATAATGTGTGAGTTTCTTGGTGCTATTGTGAAACCCTCAACCATGACATGGCTTTTAGGGGAATGGGTCCACTAAGGCAAGAACAGAATTAGTGAAGTACTAGCCACTGCAGGGGAGCACCAAATAACAAATTTACAAATGAGGAAAAAAATAATGGCACACATAAAACAATTCAAAATGATGGTGATAACGTGGTCTCTGTGCAGACTACTGGGCAGCATGATAATCTCCCTTTTTTGAAATTTGTAAAATGGAGGAATAATTCTTGCCTTTTAGAGAACTAAGTTGGAATTTAGGAAGTCCAGGAAGTATTGGTGCATTGTATAGGGTAATTGCTACTAAATTCTAAAGACTGAGTGATACTTAAGTTTCTTTCATGTCTATGGCATTAAAATGTAGCATACTGAAATTCCCTTATGCCATGGGTTCCATTTTATGATTCTGTTCTGGTGACAACTACACATTTTTGGCTAAAACAACAGCAATGGCAACTTATCACCTTGCCTCTCTGTCTTTCCCACCTAATTTTCATGATGCCTAATTTTCATGCCTGATTAATATTTATGACTGACACTCTCTCCTTGAATGCAGGTGAAACCTGTGACTTGCTTCTAACCAATAGCATATGGCAAAGGTTGATGGGCTGTCACTCCCTTGACGAGTTTATCTGTAGTTTTATCTCTATCTATTTGTGTTATTTATATCGGTAGTATGTGATTTCTGTTTTCCTGTGCTCAGCAGAGAAATCCCCTTGCTAGCTCTGAGGAAGGAGCTGCCATGTTGAGAGAGAGCCCGTGTGGCCCAGAACTGTGGATAGCCTGTGGGACCTGAGGTCCAAGCTCGTCCTCACGCAGCCACGGGAAATGAATGAGCCTCCGTGAGTTTGGAAACAGATTAGTCCCCAGTCAGTCCCCTCCAGATGAGAATGCAGTCTGGCTGACAACTCAGTGATCATGAGCAGAGAACTCAAGCTGAGCCTGAACTCCTTTCCCCTGGAAACCGTGAGGCAGTAAGTGCATGCTGCTTTAAGACACCGAGTTTGTGGTAATCTGTTATGCAGCACTATAAACAAATACAATACTGATTCTCTGTATTGGTCAAAAGTCTTCAATGGCTTTTCATTGCCTTTGGAATAAAGTCTTTAAAAAGCTTACGAGGACATTCAAGACCTCTCATAATCTCACCTTATCCAGGTCAGTCTGATATAGACTGTATCTCCTGGTCAGCGTGGCTCAGTGGTTGAGCATTGACCTCCAAACCAGTAGGTCACTGTTCGATTCCCTGTCAGGACACATGCCCCGATTGTGGGCTCCATCCCCACAGTGTGTGTGTGTGTGTGTGTGTGTGTGTGTGTGTGTGTGTGTGTGTGTTGGGGGGGGCGGGGCATGCAGGAGGCAGCCAATCAATGATTCTCTCTCATCATCGATGTTTCTATGTCTCTTTCCTTCTCCCTTCCTCTCTGAAATCAATAAAAAAAATATTTTTTAAAAAGACTTTATCAGCCATTCATTCATTCAACAAATATTTGGGAGGAAGGTAGACAACATAGTAACTAACGTTTGTTGAATCTCCAGACACCCATGAGGTTATGGTGCCTATTTTGTATATAATATACAAAATAGCGCGGGAGTGTGGTGCAAGGTCAGACTTCCTCTGGTCGAGTAGCGGGGTTCTTCCCCTGCCCGCTGTGGTGAGCAACCGCTGAATCTGGGGGTAAGAGGAAAACAGTAACCAAGTGCCAGAGCTAACACTTTCCAGGCTCTTGGGCCGAGGCGCGGGGGCAGAAGAATAAACTTGCAACCTCCCGATCACGAGGAACAAACACCTACACTTGGCATTTCACGCTTCCCTCCACCTTGGGCATTGGAGGCGAGAAGAGAGCCTAGACCAGACTTCCCATAACCAAAATGGCAGCCGTGCCCTCCTTGCCCACACTAACCCCTTCCCCTCCCTTCCGTCTCCCGGCGCGTTTGCAGACGGTGTGCACTTCCCTCCCCCTCGTCTTCTTTTGCGACAGTTGCAGCAAAAGCCACAGCAGTGGAGGCGGTGTCAGCTGATTCAGCGCGGCGGCGGCGGTAGCGACGCCCTGCAGCCCCGGCGGGGAGACGGCGGCTGGGCTGGGGGTTGCCGTCCCTTCGGTTTTCCCACCCCACAGGCTTCTTAGAGTCGCCCTTGCAGCCGAGGCGTCTACGGGTGGTCGGACGGACAACATCAGGGCGTGAGATGCAGCTGTGACAGGTAGGGAGCTGGCTTTCGAGCCTCCCCCTAGGGCATCTCCACGGCGAGCTGCACCCGAACGTGCAGATCGTGGGCTCCCGGGCTCAGGGGTGGCGGCGCCAGCTGCCAGCTCCGCTGCTGGGAGCTCGGTGCGGTGCTGCGCCCGAGGTGCAGGCCCACAACGGTGCGCCTTTGCCGGGTCGTGGGTCTAGCTGGGGGGCGGAGGGGTGTCTTCGGGGCTCCCTGGCCTGGTAAGTGACATTTGCTTCTGGTGACTCTGGCTTTGGTCTTGAGATGGGACCGCTCTGTTCTCGGTGGCGCTGTAAACGGGGCGAGGTGCTTCGCGATGATGGGTGGGTGGCTGTAGACAGTGTTTTCTGGTAACGCGTTTTGGGGGTGCCATGGTCTCCCTACGCGCTGCTGGTACTCCTCCTTAGTTTGCCCTTGCCTCCTTAGGCGTCTGCTAGAGTCTCATCTGTGAGGGGCCACCTGCCCGCTCTCGACCCTTTGCCCTAGGACTTGGTCGAAGAGGGTACCTGCTACTCCCTCTCACAAATGGGACTCAGTGTTCCGAAGCGACGTGTTTGGGGTCAGCACTACCCTGCCTCTGATTCAAATAATTGCGCTTTAAGTTTTGATTCACTTGCTGTGTCTGTTTCTCAAATGCTGGGCAGAATTTGCTGGTTACTTATAATTTGCAACAATGTAGGAGTTACAGTTCCATCGCAGGCTGCATTGGTATGGTTGATGCTATTGATTTTAGGATTTAATGTGAGCTGCAGCCTGCAGTCACAGTGACACTTGCCAGGAATCAGGAAAGACAAGCTATGACTCTTTCTGATGTTAATTGCTTAGGATTTCATGGACAAGGTGGCAAGAACCACCAGCTGTATGAGAAATTGACTGAGTTTTTGTAATTTTGTTACATAGACAATTTTCTTACTTCACAACGTTTTATGTCTACTCTCCATTTGTGGATACCCACATTTACCTTCATTTTCCTACCACTATAGACAATACAATGATAAATATACCTTTAGACCTTGATGGTGCTTTCTTTGGGATTTATATCCAGAAATGTGATTTCTGGATCGTAGGACATTTATGTACATATTACGGAAGGAGTGCCAGACTGTGTTCCAACAAGCTGCAATGGTCTGCACTCTCGTAGGCAGTTCAAGAGCTTCTATCTCCTTACAACCCCATCAGACTAATAGATAACAAAGTTATCAGACTAATAGATAACACTCATTTAAAATTACATTGCACTATGCCTAATGAGATTGAACGTTTCTTCATGTGCATTTTATCTTTCTCCCTTGTATAAAATTATCTGTCCATTCCTTTTCCCATTTTTAATTTGAGGTTTCAGCTCTTGTTGATCTGAAGTTCCTTGTATTTCCTAGATATTGGTCCTTTAAATATTACAAGTAAATCTGTTCCTATTGTGTCATTTGTCTATAACTTTTTTGTGATGCCCTTTGTTGAACAGAAATCTTTAATTATGATGAAAGAAAACTGAGCCCTGACTGGTTTGGCTCAGTGGATAGAGCGTCCGCCTGCGAACTGAAAGGTTCCAGGTTCGATTCTGGTCAAGGGCATGTACCTTGGTTGCAGGCACATCCCCAGTAGGGGGTGTGCAGGAGGCAGCTGATCGATGTTTGTCTTATCGTAAGTGTTTCTGCCTATCTGTCCCTATCCCTTTCTCTCTGTAAAAAAATCAATAAAATATATTTAAAAAAAAGAAAAAAATTGACTCATGGTTTTTGTTTTGGGAAGTTTGTTATCAGCCCTGGCCTGCAGACTAAAAAATCTTGGTCAAGGGCACGTACTTTGGTTCCAGGCTGGATCCTTAATCAATGTGTCTCTCTCACATCAATGTTTCTCTTTCTGTCTCTCCCCCTCCCTTCCACTCTCTAAAAGTCAATGGAAAAATATCCTTGGGTGAGAATTAATAACAACAACAAAAGAAGTCAGAAAATTTCTCTTTTATGTATTAACTTCATAGTTTTCTTTTAAACTTATAGGTCTTCAAAACATCTAGAGTCACTATCTTTATAGTCATGCATTGTGAAACAATGTTTCAGTCAACGGACCAGGCATATAATGGCAGTCCCATAAGGTTACAATGCAACAGAAAAATTCCTATTACCTATTGATGTCATAGACATCTCAATGTCATAGTGCAAGGCATCACATAAATACTTCCCATGGTGTCATAGCAGTTTCTTACAGCATTCAGTATAGTGACGTGTTGTGTAGGTTTGTAGAGTTGTAAGGGAACAGAATTTCTCACCCTCAAATATGTCTCTTTGACATAAGGATTATTTTAGGCTGGCTATTTTCAAGAAGCAACAGATAGGGGAGAAGTTCTGAAAACCTGGTAGAAGTTATTCTCAGACATTTACATCTGTAAGGGTTTCTCCCTTGCTGCAAGCTAGGCATGACCTTTCCTACAGAAACTCTTACCAATGCAGAAGACAGTGTTGTTAAACCTGGATAACAGACTTAACCTTGTTTACTGTCATTTCCTTGTAACTTCTCATAACTGGCTCCCTACCTTGTCTTTTCTGGTGAAGGTTTTGGGGAGTTACAGTTCATGAGTCTCCTTCATGTATACAGGAGGTATACATGTTACTAAACTTGTTTCTTTTTCTCTTGCTAATCTGTCTTTTAGTACGGGGCTCTGAGGGATAGAGAGAAATTATTTTTCCTCCCCTGCAGAACAATAAACTGTACCATGTAGGCTGGGTGTGTAGTAGGCCATACCATCTATGGCTGTGGTAGTGCCCTCTCTGATGTTCACATGGTGATGAAATCGCCCAAGGACTGTCAGCCCATGGTCATTGGTGCCAAGGGCAATCTCCAATTTGGGGTGCGGTGGAGAAGGAAACTTTATTCAGTGCAAACAGCTCAGGTTTGATAAAGCACAGCTGTGTTCCATTTCAGTCCTGTTTCAGCTCAGTTGAGAAGCCTCAGGGCTGCACAGCCCCAGGGCAAGGCAGCTCTTCAGTAAGATTTTTTTGGTACTTCAGCTCCAGCTGGGGAACACAGCCTTCAGCCTCTGGTGGAAAGGAAGGGTACGCTCCCCAAACCAGAGCGGAGCTGATTTACAGAGATAAGTCCCACCCCTGGTCCCTGGTGGTCTGTCCTCATGCAGAGATCAAAATTGGTAGTAGAAGTCTTGAAATCATTTTAGTGCTTGTAGAGTTAGGCCTGGAGCTACGTAGTGACTTAATTCCTGGTTTTATCTGTTACATTTCTGTGTGGTATTTGCTTTATTTGTTGGGACAGATAAACTTGATGTTTAAAGTATTGGGGTCAGTGAGGTTTGTAAGTTCAGTTCCCATTTTGTGCATCTGATTATTGCACTTTATAAAGAGTTAATAATCTTACATACAGGCATGGGCAAAAGTAGATTTACAGTTGTAATACAAAAATTAATAAATAATAATACAAGAGTAAATTGTTTCACATGCTCACAACTGTAAACCTACTTTGCCCACCCTGTATATGCATGCTATTGATCACCAGCAGAACTCACTGAAGGTGTATGTGTGACTTAATGAAATCCTATCCTATCATCAGTAAGCAGATACCTGTTTTTTAAAAATAGTATTTTTATTGATTTCAGAAAGGAAGGGAGAGGGAGAGAGAGATAGAAACTTCAGTGATGAGAGAGAATCCTCCACCGGCTGCTTCCTGCACACCTGACACTGGGGATGGAGCCCACAACCTGGGCATGTGCTCTGACCGATAATTGAACTGTAACCTCCTGGTTTATAAGTTGAGGTCCAGCCACTGAGCCATGCAGTATATGTTGAAATCTGTAGATGATATCTGAGACTTGGTGAGATCATTAAGGGAGAGAGGAAGGGAGGATGGTTGCCAGAAAAGAGACGTCCAACATTTAAAGATAATAAACAAAACAACAACCAAAAGAAGCAACAAGGAAAAATGGAGACGAAACTAAAGCCAGAGAGATAGCAGGAGAGTATAAAGACATGGAGGGCTAGCAGAGAAATGTTTTGAGAAAGATGAAGTATGAACTATGCCAAACTTTGCTGGTAGGTCTAGAAAGATGTGGATTAGGATTTGACATTGGCTTTACTAGCGGGGACATTATTGGTGACCTTGTCAACAGCAGTTTTTAATGGGCAGGACATTTTCCTTTAGGTTATTTAGGAGGAGGAGGGGAATGCTGCAAAGGAAGATATTCTGACTTGGAAAGAGGTTACATATTTCCTCAAGGTTTACTGCTAATAATGGGAAAGCATTATTGTCTCTGCTTCTGGGCAGTGTGATTTGTGAACTATGAGAAACTTCAGTGCTCACTGTAGAATGCTGATGGCCTTGTGAAGGTAAGTAGCGTAAATGATGGACCTGCAGTGAGGATAGTGGTGGGTGGGGGACATAAAGTTGAAGCTGTTCTCCCTAAAATGTAGGGGCTTAGTGGGCATAGTTTGCTTTTAGCTTAATTAGTAATTCTTATCTATTTATTCTTATGTCTCCTTTCCACCCGCCTTGACCCCTTCCAGCCTGCCCATGCCCTCTGCCCCAGGCCCTCACCGCCCCATTGTCTGTATCTGTGGGCCATGCATATATGCATATATACCAGTACAAGGTTAAAGGGTAACTCTTGAAATTGAGGCAGGTTGATGATGGAGCATAAGAGTTCAGACAACCTAATGGCAGATGCGGGAATTTTAAACATGATTCATTCTGCCTCAAAATCCATGAATCATTTTAAAATCTCTAATTTATTTTTGACCAGATAGCTCTACAGTGCTTCAAAACTTGACTTCCATGTGCTCAGGGCTGGCTTAGCAATAAGAAATAATCGTAGTCTTCTGTTGCCATCTGCTCATTCCACATGTCCTTTAGAAACAATACTGGAATTTCCTTTTACAAAATCCGTCCTAAAATGTCAAGTTCATTGCGAGTAGATTTCTGCCACTTAAATAAGAAAGTGTAATCTTGTCAAGTTAGTGACAAGTTTCGTGTTCAGAAGGTTGTGTCCCTCAAAACTCTTTAATTACTGCAACACGTGTCCTTAGGCTGCAGCTCAGAAATTTCTTTAGGACATTTTATGACCTTGCTGTGTCATTGCATTCTAATAAACAGTTTCCATGATCTGATTCCATGTTCTCCAAGTCTTCAATAAAATGGTAGCAAAAGCACCACCTTAGTCCTGCTGGCATGGCTCAGTGGTTGAGCATCGACCTATGAACTAGAAGGTTGCAGGTCCAATTTCCAGTCAGGGCACATGCCCAGGTTGTGGGCTCCAACCCCAGTAAGGGGCATGCAGTACGCAGCTGATTGATGGTTATCACTCATCCTTGATGCTCTTCTCTCTCTCTCCCTTCCATAAAAAATACGTTGTTTTTTTTAAAAGCACAAACTCAAAAGAAAATGTAATCTTAATGATCATTTTCTTCATCACATCATACTGTGAATTTGACTTGAATACACCCCTTTTTTTAATATAAGTACATTTTTATTGATTTCAGAGAGGAAGGGAGAGGGAGAAAGAGAGAGAGAAACATCAGTGATGGGAGAGAATCATTGATCAGCTGCCTCCTGAATGTCCCTACTGGGGATGGAGCCCGCAACCTGGGCATGTGCCCTTGACTGGAATCGAACCCAGGACCCTTCAATTTGCAGGTTGATGCTCCCTCCATTAAGCCAAACCAACTAGGACTTAAACACACACTCTTTAGACGAACGATGTTGGAATGTTCTCTGAGAGTTTGAATAAACGTTTAAAATAGTTTTTTTTCTTCTTTCACTGCAGCTACGGCAAGTCTGTTTAGCTATGTAGTGTGTAGTCCCTGCTTCTCATAGTCCCTGTTGGTAGATGGGTAGTGTAGGTCCACTCTTCTTCATGCGTGGCCATTCTTATGAGGGAGAATTTGATGGAGTCTTTCGGGTTTTCTATGTAAATATCATGCCATATGTGAATAAGGACAGTTTTACTTCTTTTCCAATTTGGATGCCTTTTATTTCTTCTTCTTGTCTAATTGCAATGGCTAATACTTACAGTACTATGTTGAACAGGAGTGGTGAGAGTGGGCATCCCTGTCTTATTCCTGTTCTAAGGGGAAATGGTTTTAGTTTTTTCCCATTAAATATGATGTTGGCTGTGGGTTTGTCATATATGGCTTTTATTATGTTGAGTTATGATCTTTCTATTCCCACTTTGCTGAGAGTTTTTATCAAAAAAGGGTGTTGGATTTTGTCAAATGCTTTTTCTGCATCAATTGATATGACTGTGTGGTTTTTATCTCTTAATTTGTTTATGTGATGTATCATTTACTGATTTGCGGATATTGTACCATCCTTGCATCCCTGGGATAAATCCTACTTGGTCAGGGTGTATGATCTGTCTGATGGTCTGCTGGATCCGATTTGCTAGGATTTTGTTGAGGATTTTGGCATCTATGTTCATGAGGGATATTGGCCTGTAATTCTCTTTCATTGTGTTATCTTTATCTGGTTTTGGTATTAGGGTAATGCAGGCTTCATAGAATGAGCTTGGAAGTGTTCCTTCCTCTTGAATTTTTTGGAATAGTCTGAGGAGGATAGGTTTTATTTCTTCCTTGAATGTTTGGTAAAACTTCCCTGTGAAGCCATCTGGCCCCGGGCTTTTGTTTACTGGAAGCTTTGTGATTACTGCTTCAATTTCTTCCATAGTTATTGACCTAATGAGATTTTTAGATTCTTCCTGATTGAGTTTTGGAAGGTTGTATTTTTCTAGGAATATGTCCATTTCCTCCAGGTTGTCCAGTTTGTTGGAATGGAGTTGTTCATAGTAATTTTTAACAATCCTTTGTAATTCTGTGGAGTCTGTTGTTATTTCTCCTCTTCCATTTCTGATTTTGTTTATTTGGGTCCTTTCTCTTTGCTTCTTGGTGAGCTTGGCTAGCAGTTTATCAATCTTCTTTATCCTTTCAAAGAACCAGCTCTTGGTTTTGTTGATCCAAAACCTGTGGGAAACAGTGAAAGTAGTCTTGAGAGGGAAGTTCATAGCTCTACAAGCCTACTGCAAAAAACAAGAAACAATGACAATAAATTACCTAACCCTACAACTCCAAGATTTAGAAAGAGAGCAATAAGAAAAGCCCACTATAAGCAGAAGGAAGGAAATAATTAACATCAGAGCAGAAATAAACGATATAGAGACCCAAAAAACAATACAAAAGATCAATAAAACCAAGAGCTGGTTCTTTGAGAGAATTTGAATTTGTTTTTATCTATAAGTCTCAGGAGGCTTGCCTAGAACACAAGAAATATACAGACATAGACAATATTGACTCTCCTATGAAAATGCCTGTGTTCTGGGAGAGAAATGCATCATGCTTTTGCATTTGAGAGTTAGAAAAGCAATATAGAGAAATTAACATTGATCCAATGCTAGATTTTTCATATGTCATCTTAACTGTTTTATAACTTTTAAAAATTGCATAGAATACCAGTATCACATGGGATAGTGCAGAACAGGATAGGCTTATCAGGGTATCACTCCATAGGCTGGTGATAGTTTTACAGGGGAACAAACAGCGATAGTGGAATAGGTGGTAGTCACGACCTCAGTCAAGTGGTGTAGGACTGTGTGACATTAGCATGCCTGCTGTGGTGATGCTGTGTGATGTGTGCATCATCTATGAAATATTCTTGCCAAAAATGTTTCACTTGAATGTATTGATGCCTTTAGATCCTACTTCCACTATGGATATGTATAGATACATATATAGCCTCCCCACTTTTAAAAATGTATTTTTATTGACTTTTAGAGGGAGGGGAAGGGAGAGGGAGAGGAAGAGACATGTGAGAGATCAGCTGCCCCCCTTATGCACCCCAACGGGTGATGGAACCCTAACCTGAGTATGTTCCCTGTCTGGGAATCAAACCAGCAACCATTCGGTACACAGGATGACTCTCAACCAACTTCGTCACACAAACCAGGTTCTCCCCCACCTTTTACACCCAAAATGAGAATGTATTTTACACACTTTCTCTCCCACTATGTCTTTTGGGGATCATTTCATGTCTTACAGAGCAGTTTTCCATTGTAAGGCTCTGTCATAATTTATTTTACTAATCCCTGATTGATGGACATGAAAGTTCTTTTCATGTACCTTTAAACAATTAGGGAAATTTTCAAACATATAAAAATATGTAGTGAATATTCTTGTACTAAAAAAGCTTTATCATTTATTTTTACAGTTTGGATTCCCTGGTGAGCAGATTCTGTGATGGAGATTAGTACTCAGGTTTATTGGATTGTGCTTTTAATATCAAGACCAGGGAAAGGAAGGAAAGGAGGCAGGTTTGGCTTGAAAGAGAAGGTGAGCTGTGATGTCTCAGTGTATTTTAGTGGGCTCTGGGGGCAGTTCCTAGATGGAATGAATGACCCTTCCGGAGCTATCCTGAATTGAAATGAGGTCAGGGCACATGGGAATTGGGTGTGGGCTTTCACACTGAAAGGTAGCAAGAGCTTGGGTAAGGCACCTCCTTTTGACTGGGGCAGTCCTTCGTGTCTATCACACTTACCCTGCTTCACCTTCATCCCTTCCAATACCTCTTACCTCCTTTTCCCTCTGCTCTCCTCCAAGTGCCACTGAGCCCAGGCAGAGTATCATTTTATCCTGAAATACTACACTTCTACTTTCCTTTGAGTAATGTGTGTTAGTAGAACCTTGATTAGCCAGATTGACGAAGGAATAAAGTTTTCTGGTAAAAGGAATTTGTGACAAATGAAGATAATATAGAATAGTGAAAAATATTTATTCATTAGGAATCAGGAGGTCTGCATATGCCTCTGAGCTCTGAGATCAGTTTACTGTGTGATCTTGAGAGAGCTGCTAATGGATCGAAATAGCCACCAAAATAAATATCTATCTATAAGATGATAATGAGCTATTCGCTCTCCATTACTAGGTTAGGAGGTGGTATTATATTTTGTCAATTACAAAAGCCTTTCTTTTACAACTGCTTAAATGTAAAAAGAAACAAAACAGTAGGAGGTAGACCCATATTTCACCAGCTTTTGCAATGACTTGGCTTACTGATACAGGCAAAGGATGACTGAATTTTTGCTCTTCAATGCAGAGCACTTTTTGTTGAATTCTCTGATGCCATTTTATGAAAATACTAGGGGCCCGATGCACGAAATTCGTGCACGGGTAAATTGGGGTGAGGGTGCAGGTGGGGGAGGAGGAGGGCAAGTGGGGAGGTCCCCCAGCCGGACCTGGACTTCATCCAATTCGGGAGCACTCAGGAGAAGTGCTACTGATGGCTTGGACCCACTGCACCTGGTTCTCTTCTCTCTGCCGGGCCTGTCTGCTCCACACTACGGAGATGGGCAAGCAGGTGCTGCTGGGTGATGCCTGCGGGGTCCTTGATGGCTCCAGCCCCCTCATCCCCTCCTTGGCAGCCATGGCCCCAGCCCAGCATAGGCCAGGGTAGCAGCTGGGGATTCCCGGGTGGGTCTGTCTGGCTATGGCCCCTGATTCCCAGGTCCACAGCCCTGCTGGTCTAGGGCCCGCCAGCCCAGCAACTGGGATTCCTGGGTGGGTCTGGGTGACCACACCACCTGGTTCCCAGGTCCGCTGCCCTGCCGGTCCAGGGTCGGCCAGGGCAGTGGCTGGGATTCCCAGGTGGGTCTGGGTGGCCACGCCCCCCCCTTCCCAGGTCCTCGGCCCTGCTGCCTGAAATTGATCTCGCCTCGCTCCTCCCGCCCCCCACCCCGCCCCTCCACTGTGGCCTGCAAGAAGGCAACAGATGGCGAAGGCGGCGGATGCAGGGAGGCAACTGTGTCCGCCATCGCCGCCATGGGTGCTTTCTGGTGGAGGTGCGGGGCTGCTGGCGGCTCACTCCTCCCACCCCCCACCCAGCCCCTCCCGTGTGGCCTGCAGGAAGGCAACAGATGGCGGGGGCGGACACAGGGAGGCAGGCCTCCCTGTGTCCGCCGCTGCCATCTTGGCTGGGTTAATTTGCATACCACCACTCTGATTGGATGGTGGGCGTGGCTTACCCTGTCTCGGAGAAACGGTTAATTTTACTATTTCGCTTTTATTAGTTTAGATGTTCTGAGTTGTCATTTCTATGAGATCAGGTTATGTCTCTGTTCTTGTTTTGACTCATTTATGTTCTCACTTTCCTTCCTCCTTCCCCTCATGTTTGCTTCCTCTCTCTCTTCTTATTACTCTGGGTAGTAATAGTCAGATTGGAAACACTTGACCTGTTTCCCACTGCTGTCAGGTTGAACTCCAAATTCCTTAGGATGGCTTACCAAGTCCTTTGCAGTTGGTGCATGCTGACCTGTTGGTTCCTGTCTTGTCATTCCGCCTTTCCCCCCAAATGCCAGGCCTACTAGTTTCACTGTGCAGAAAGAACTGAGATGTCTTACCTCTGGGACCTAGAACATGTCATTCCATGTGCCTGTTGGTTAGTTCCTACTCATTCACACACCATTTCTTCCAATCCTTTCTGGACCCATTGGAGTCAGGATAGGATGTTCATCTTTTATGGCTTTAACCTATGACTTGAGGGTCTCGAGATTTCTCCTGTATCATACTCTGTGTAATTGTTTGCATGTGTGTAAGCTCTACTGAATGGTTGAATTGTGTTTGTTTTATCTATCATTGTAATACCATGGTATTGGCACAAAATGGACACTTGGAAAATCTGCTCCAAAATGTATAGTGATGATTGTTATTATGAAATCAGAATTTAATTTGAAAGCAATCTTAGTATTGGAAGAGAGTTTATAGTGTTATTTTTGATAAAGTGATGCAGAACTGAATGGTCATATGTGGAGATAATAGAATTGTGTTTGACAAACATACACAGTGGTGCTTTGCTGTTGTGGCAGAAAGTCAATGAAAGACATTAACTTGCCGAAAAGTCCAACTTTATTAAATATTAAATTGCAACGCTGGGAGAAACTAGTAGATATGGAAGCAGAATGTGAAGTAGCAAGATCTGTGGGTTTTTAAAATTAATATTTACTGAGTATCTGCCATGTGCTGGGTATTTTACTAGTTGCTTTACATGTTTGGTTTCTTTTCATCTCTGTGACAGCTTTCTGAAAGGAGGGTGTTATTGTCCATCTTTTACAGATGGGGAAGCTGAGACCCAGAGGGATAACTTTTTCAAGATCGCACAGAAGGGCTAGAACTTGAGTGCAGTTCTTCTGATTGTGAGGTCAGTGTTCTTTCAGTACTTTAAAAAAATATAATTTTATTGACTTTAGAAAGGAAGGGAGAGGGAGAGAGAGAAAGAAACATCACTGATGAGAGAGAATCATTGATTGGCTGCCTCCTGCATGCCCCACACAGGGGATTGAGCCCGCAACCTGGGCATGTGCCCTGACCAAGAACTGAACTGTGACCTTCTGGTTCATAGGTGGAAGCTCAACCACTGAACCACTTCAGCCGGGCTCAATTGTTACTTTAATTGTTGACTGAAGTGAAAAAGCCAAGCATGCTACTTTGGCCTTAAATCCCTTTAAGACATATCCTTGAATGCACTTTTGCCCTGGTGATATTTCATCCAATCTTGAGGAGCCAGGACTCTCCAAACTGATCTATGAATTTGATGCATCTCCAATTGTAATCGCAGCAGGATTTTCTACAGAAATTTACAAACTGACTTCAAAATTTGTATAGAAATTAAGACGACCTAGGATATCGAAGGAATCTTGAAAATAAGAACTAGCATACTGCCACCCTGGAAGAAAATGTCTGTGTTCCGTTGGGTGTAAATTTCTTGAATTCTCTCATAAGCTAGGCAAGGCTAGCTGTTATACACTGGGCTTGTATGAAATTTAAATATGCACACATGATATTGTGCATATCAACCATCTAAGTCAAATTCATCTTTCACATTGTGGCTGGCCATGGATACACTTTAGTGACCTTCAGCCAGAGTGAAGGGGCCTGGGCACAGGAGGATGGTGGTATTTGTTTCCCTGTCTTCTCACCCCCAGCAAAGCTCCTCCTCTTACTTGTAGGGGCCTTAGGCTTTTTCCTTTACTGTAATTTCTTATTCTTCTTCTTACCACTTAATTTAGGCCTTGGGCATTTTTCTTACAAACTTTGGGTGTGTAGTGTGTTTAAACATGCAGTTAGGAATATTGTACATTTATATGTAACAAAACTCAAACATGGCCTTAAACAGGTAGGAAGATTATTTGTCTTGTTAACAAAACGTCGAGGGTCAGAGGAGTTTTTATGAAGGCTGAGCTCTCCTGTTTTTGAACTCGTGCAGCACCTTAGCAAGGAAGGCTCCTTTTCTGAGGAGAGGTGGCAGAACCAGTGCCCAAATATCCTCGACAGTTTTCTCTGCCTTCAACAGCATTCTCCAAAACCCATTCCTCACAGTTTGTCCCCAACTCCGATTTAATAACCTGTTATCTAGGCGGGTTTAATATCAAGTTCTGTGACCTAGGAGCACAAGTCCATTTCTCCACATGAGTCTTGAGAATAAGATTCTCTGTTCCCTGCTCTAGCCAGGAGCTGAAATCTATTCTCCTCTGTCTTCCGATCTCATCTTCCAAGCCCTTTGGATTGATTATTTATTTAGAAGTTGTTTGTTTCTTCTGTATTTCACTGCAGCTTCATTTCAGGTATTCTTTATGGTTATTTATCTTTTACTAGTAAATGTCTCACCTAACAGACACTTTCTATGTAGAGATTTAATTAAGGTACTAGAGGCTTGGTGCATGAAATTCATGCACCAGGGTGGGGGGGCACACATGGGTCCCTCAGCCCAGCCTGCACCCTCTCCAATCCGGGATCCCTTGGGGGATGTCTGGCTGCTGGTTTAGGCCCGATCTTACTCGGGCCTAAACCGGCAGTCGGACATCCCTCTCACAATCTAGGACCACTGGCTGCTAACCTGCCTGCCTGCTTGCTCTCCCCTGCCAGCCTGGTCACCCCTGACTGCTCTCCCCTGCCGGCCTGGTTGCCCCTAACCACCTCTGCCTCGGCCCCTGCCACCGTGGCTTTGTCTTGAGGGATGTCTGGTCTAATTAGCATATAACCCTTTTATTAGTATAGATGCCAGCCAAGAAACAGCATTGTGCATAATTTAAGGACCTTTGCTAGGACAGGATTAGTTTTTACAGCCTAGTTTCCTTGGAAATACAGCAGTGAATTTTGGATTTTGTTCCCCCTTCTTCCCTCTCCCTTCCCCCTACACACAACATAAGGTGGTAACTCCTTGCCTTGGTTGTACAGGACTTCTTACCTTAAACCTCAGATAAGTAGTTAACTGTGATTCCTTGGAAAAGATATAGTTCTTTGCTTTTTGATAATTAAATAATTTTATGTTATGTTCTTTTAAAAGGATATATTCCTGTTATGGGTTGAATTGTTTTCCCCTAAAGTCCACACTTTTTTTTTTTTGTTTTGCTTTGTTTGTTTTTTAAAATAGATTTTTATTGATTTTGGAGAGGGAGAGAGAGATAGCAACATCAATGAAGAGAATCACTGATCAGCTGCCTCATGCATGCCCCTTATTGGGGATCGGGCCCACAACCTGGGCATGTGCCCTTGACCGGAATTGAACCCAGGACCCTTCAGTCCCCAGGCTGATGCTGTATCCACTGAGCCAAACTGGCTAGGGCAGAATCTACATGTTGAAGTCCTATCCTCCAGTACCTCAGAATGTGACCTTTGTAGAGATAATCAAGTTTAAATGAGGTCATCAGGTGGGTCCTAATCCAATATGGTTGATATCCTTATAAAAAGTGGGGGATTTGGAGTCATGAACACAGGACGAATGCCAAATGAGCATGAAGGTGACCTTCTACAAGTCAAGGAGAGAGGCCTGGAACAGATTCTCCCTTCACAGCCCTTAGATGGAACCAACCCTACCTACACCTTGATTTTGGACTTCTAGCCTTAAGAACTGAGAGGCAATAAATTCTATTGTTGAAGCCACTCAGTTTGTGGTCACATCAGTTCCAGGAAACTAATCCAATCCCATATGAAGTTCCTTAATTGCCCAAATGAGATCTCTCAGATTTTGGTTGACTTTTAGTTCTTGATTTTTTTTTCCACTTAAATCTTTGTAATTATTTTAGCTGCTGGAAAAGCTGAGTTAGAGATTGATGTGTTTTTAAATGACAAAAGCTATACTACTTTAACATGTTATGGATGATTATTTTCACTGTTTTAAGGACTATGCAATGCATTTTTCTCCCGGGTTTCCTTGAGTTGCTTTGTCACTTGAGTACCAGAATGTCCTTTCCTGTTGCATCAGAGCAGGCACATCTCTTTTAGCACACACATTCCTTAGTTCTGAATCAGTGTATTTGTATTCTCGTTAAGCCAGGCAGTGTTCATTGCATATGAGTCCTCAAATAGATAGAGAAATTGTGTTCTTTTAGATCTCACCATATTACATTCCATGCTATGAGCTTGTTTAATTTAGAGAAATATTTGGGTGCTGTAGTTTAAAATTGAGTATAGCCCTAATTGGTTTGGCTCAGTGGATAGAGCGTCAGCCTGTAGACTCAAGGGTCCCAGGTTCGATTCCGGTTAAGGGTATGTACCTTGGTTGCAGCACATCCCCAGTTGGGAGTGTGCAGGAGGCAGCTAATCGATGTTTCTCTCTCATCGATGTTTCTAACTCTCTTTCCCTCTCCCTCTCTGTAAAAAATCAATAAAATGTATTTTTTTAAAAATTGAGTGTTCTCACCATGGAAAAACGAACTCCTTCCTGATTCTCATTTTGAGAAGACTCATGGTTAGATATGTTATTCATCCAGGAACATGCTGTACCAAGTTTATTAAATTGGTTCAGTGCTTTTTAAAAATTTTCTGATATCAAATAGGGATATGGAGATAATGTTAGTGTCATGGTAGTTTATGTTTGGTGAATATGATACATATAGGGTTTTATTAATAGAAATAAACTTGGAATATTTTTCTTTAAATGTATACCTGATATAGCAAAAAGATGAAGTTTTGGGAGGGAAAAAAAAACTAATGAAAGCCATGTATTATAACAAAAAGTAAAAGACATAATATAGATTATTTTTAGTAAACATTCCAATGTCAATCATAATTTTTTACTTGCCTAATTTTTTAGTGACTATTCATTTTATAAAGAGATTTTAGTTTTTCGCTTTTGTTTAAGGAGTGTAGGTGGTCCTCTAAAGAAGAGACTTTTGCTAAAAGTAATTAACAATGAGACAATGGCTATCAAACCAGTTTCTTTTATAGAAAGTGCCTATTCCTGTGCATATTCCTAAAAATTTCTTAGGACAGCCTTAGCATTCTAAAGGGTCTAGAGTTATATACATATTTCTGTTGTCACTTAAAAATCGGGGGTAGAAAAAAATAACTACATTTCTTTTCATTGACCATCTATGAGGCCTCTAGGTGACCCCCTATTGCAGTGGTTCTCGACCTTCTGGCCCTTTCAATACAGTTCCTCATGTGGTGACCCAACCATAAAATTATTTTCGTTGTTACTTCATAACTGTAATGTTGCTATTGTTATGAATGTAATGTAAATATCTGGTATGCAGGATGGTCTTAGTTGACCCCCGTGAAAGGGTTGTTCGACCGCCAAAGGGGTCGCGACCCACAGGTTGAGAACCGCTGCCCTATTGTCTTATGAGACCC
This sequence comes from Murina feae, assembly GCA_004026665.1. Lineage (NCBI taxonomy): Eukaryota > Metazoa > Chordata > Mammalia > Chiroptera > Vespertilionidae > Murina > Murina feae. The sequence continues at coordinate 24,118 of PVJC01022602.1, forward strand.
GACAGTCTTCTGTTTTCTGTAGAGGCCTCTTTGATTATCAGAGTCTTCATTTCTCTCTAACTTCTCTGAACTAGTACTTAGGTTTTTAACCACACAGTTAATGACACTTAAATATAGCACATTCCTTATATGTGTGTAAGAGGAGTATTCCAGTATACACTGGTTAGTTGGTCATTCATATCAAAAATAAAACTTTCTATCATGCAGAAAGGAGTTTAATGAGAAGTTCTTTTTCCCTCTGGTTTCACAAAAGACAGTCATGGCCTTGAGACATAATAGGCTTGTGGTTGAATGAGTTTCTCACTGAACTTACTCTTTTTAATGCGTAGAACTGTGAAATACTGAGTTTTTCTTGGGCATTGATGTTTATTACTGGTTTGTAGACTTAGAAGGATTCAGAGACCTCACTGGTCTTTGGCAGCACAGCAGTGGAAGACCATAGCATCTGAAGTAGCTGCCTGGCCTCTGATTGGAGCTCCTTTCCTTCACTTTCACTTTGCAACTCCATGACTCACTGTCTTTATTTGTGAAAGAGGAGTGGCAGTAGGACTTACTGCATGATTTGTTGTGAAGATTAATTGAGATTTTACATCTAAAATGAGATTTTATGGATTTGTGTTTGTGTCTATTATGTGTAATGTTTAGAAGAATTCTGAGGCTTAGGAAATTCAAGATGGCATCATAAGAAAAATGTATGATACGTTTTAGAAGAAAATATTGTAATATTTGACATTATTCTGATAACATTTCCAGGTTTGAAATCACAATGGCAGGAAATAGCCTTGTTCTACCCATCGTTCTTTGGGGTCGCAAAGCACCTACACATTGCATCTCAGCAGTACTTTTAACAGATGATGGGGCCACAATCGTCACCGGGTGCCATGATGGACAGATATGCCTCTGGGATCTTTCAGTAGAATTGGAAGTGAGTATTTGAAATGCCTACTGTGCTTTTTAAATATACGAAACCACTTAGTACAGAAAAACACAGATCAAGAACAGCACTTGACCTCATCATATATTTCTGCGAAATACATTTTGAATAGAATTGGTATTATGGGGACTGAATATTTATATTATTCATCAGAGTTGATTTTTGCTGGCTTTTGGCTATTTTCAAATATAATATCTATCCTAAGTGCCGTAACACATTATATTTATAATTTGTCAAAATTTTTTTTTACCCATTTTGAAGGAGGCTTACAAAAGTTAACAATTTAGAGTGTACATTTTGTTGTATTTATTTTGAAAATTCACTATGCATTTATTGCCATTCTTTAGTATTATAGGCGTGTGCAGTGTGCTCTGCAGCTGGAACCTCTTAGTGGACAGACTTGGAAAATAGGAGCTGGGGACAAACACACATGCACATTCATGAAGTTCACTTAATACCTGCATTTCAAGTATTACATTGCAGGGTGTATTCTGCTTTTCTCTTTTTCCATTGTTTAACTCTTCCTTCTCTGGCAACTCTCTCCAGGAGAGTTTTTATAAAGGGAACCAGAGAAAATGAGGTGTCTGTTAGCCTGGAATTTGTGGCAAGATAGTTGACTTTTTAAGTCATTGTTTTTTGGTAATAGTCTTATTGAGATAAGATTTGCCTACCATACAGTTTACTCATTGAAAGTGTACAATTTAATGGTTTCACAGAATTGTACAACCATTCTCATAGTCACTTTTAGAACATTTTCATTACTTCAAAAATAAACCTTGTACTCTTTAGCTGTCATTTCTAATAAACCATTTCCCCCTAAGCAACCACTAATCTATTTTTTATCTTTATAGATTTGCCTATTTTGGACATTTCATATAAATGGAATTATATAACATGTGTGGGTTTTTTGTAACTGGCTTTTTTTACTTAGCATAATATTTCAAGGTTTATCCATGTTATAGCACATGCCAGTACTTCATTTCTTTTCATTGCCAAATATATTGCACTAGAGGCCCGGTGCATGAAATTCGTGCACGGGTGGGGTACCTAGGCCTGGCCGGCTGGCAAGCAGGGCTTATCAGGGCCATCTTGCCCAGTCCCAATTGAGCCAGGCTGGCCTGGGCCTGCCGGCCAGGGCCTGCTGGGCAGGGGGAGGGACCGCAGGAAGTTTGCCAGATGGAAGGGAGGGGGAGCTTGGCTGGCTAGCTATGGGAGGTTAGCTGTGGGAGTGCACTGACCACCAGGGGGCAGCTCCTGCATTTAGCATCTGCCCCCTGGTGGTCAATGTGCATCATAATGACTGGCCGACCAGTCGTTTCAGTCATTCGGTCGTAACGGTCGCTTAGGCTTTTATATATATAGGTTGTATGGTATACTACATTTTATTTGTCTTTTTATCAGTTGGTAGATATTTGGGTTGTTTTAACTTTGCCAATACTGAATAATGCTGTTGTGTACATTTGTGTATGAGTTTTTGTGTGGACACCTTTGCATTGCTCTTAGGTATACACCTAGGGGTGAAATTGCTAAACCTGGAAAAATGATCCACACACATAAAGGCTAGCTGGGTTAAGAGGTTGCAAAGTAACTGGAAATTAATGCTGTAGAATGTGATATGCCTTCGGGCCTGATCGAAAACTAAATATGAATCAGCAATGCAGTGATGAGAAAAAATATCACACCATGTTTTACTGGAATGATTATAAGCAGCTAAGATTTAACTTGTGAGATCTTAGAAACAATTCTATTGCTGCATAGATTTCACTAGAATGTTAATATGTATTTAAGTTCAAGGGATAAAAGTGACTGAAGAGGTGTGAGACATGGGGAGGAGGCAGCTAGGAGAGAAATATTAAAGGAATTGGACTATTGATCCAGGGGAAAAGAAGGTTAAGTAAAAGGTGGCTGGTTGTTATGTTTTGTTTTTTTTTTAATTTATCTTTATTGTTCAGATTATTACAGTTGTTCCTCTTTTTCCCCCCATAGCTCCCCTCCTCCCAATTCCCACCCCAACCTCTGACCTTGCCCCCCCATTGTCCTCATCCATAGGTGTACAATTATTGTCCAGTCTCTTCACGCATCCCCAACACCCTTAACCCCCGAAAATTGTCAGTCCACTCC
>PVJC01022603.1:0-27166 GCA_004026665.1 Murina feae
GAGGGCACAGGCCGGGCTGAGGGACTCCCTCCACCCCGAGTGCACAAATTTTTGTGCACCGGGCCCCTAGTACAAAAATAAACTCATAATGGGTAAAGACTTAAATGTAAGATGGGAAACCATAAAAATCTTAGAGGAATCCACAGGCAGCAAAATCTCAAACACTGACATAGCCTAGGGCAATGGACACTAAAGAGAAAATAAACAAATGGGACTATATCAAAATAAAAACCTTCTGCACAACAATAGAAACCATCAACAAAACAACAAGAAAGCCCACCTCATGGGAAAATATATTTGCCAGTGTTATCACTGATAAGGGTTTAATCTCCAACATTTACAAGGAACTCATACAACTTAACAAAAGGAAGATAAAAACACCCAATAGAAAAAGCGCAAAAGACCTTGGGGGGAAAAAAGAGGAACAACTGTAATAATCTGAACAATAAAGATAAATTTAAAAAATAAAATAAAATAAAATAAAAAAATAAAAGAAAAGACCTCAATAGATACTTTTCAAAAGAATACTTAAGGAAGGACAAGAGACATATGAAAGCATGCTCAAAGTCACTAATGATCAGAGAGATGCAAATCAAAACGACAAGGAGATACCATCTCACACCTGTAAGAATGGCTATCATCAACAAACCAACAAACAACAAGTGCTGGTGAAGATGTGGAGAAAAAGGAACCCGCAGGCACTGCTGGTAGGAATGCAGACTGGTGCAGCCACTGTGGAGAACAGTATGGAGTTTCCTCACAAAATTAAAAATGGAACTTCCATTTGACCCAGGGATCCTACTTCTAGGAATATATCTCAATAAACTAAAATCACCAATCACAAAGGATAGATGCATCCCTATGTTCATAGCAGCACAATTTATTATACCTAAGATTTAAAAACAGCCAAAGTGCCCATCAGAAGTAGAGTGGATTAAACAACTGTGGTCCATCTACACAGTGGAATACTACCCTGCTGTAAAAGGAAGGAGCTCTTACCATTTGCGACACCATGGATGGAACTGGAGAGCATTAAGCTATGTAAAATGAGTCATTCAGAGAGAGATAAATATCACATTATCTCACTCATTTGTGGATTATAATGAATAACATAAACTGATGACAAAAAAAACAGATCCAGAGACAGAGAAGCACTGATTAGATGCTCAAACCACATAAGGAAGGTAAGGGAGGGTGGGGGTAAGTGGGAGAGATCCACTAAAGGACTTGTATGAATGCATATAAGCATAACCAATGGACACAGACAGGGGGTGAGAGCATGAGCGGGGGTGGGGGGTGCAATGCGAGGATAAGGACACATATGTAATACCTTAGTCAATAAAAAAAATAATGAAAAAAAAAGAGTGCTGATAGCACACTTGTCTTGTTCCTTATCTAAGAGGAAATATTTCTAACCGATCACTGTTGAGTATAATGTTACCTGTGGGCCATTATTAAGTTGAGGTATGTTCCTTCCATTCCCATCCTGTTGACATTTTTTTTCTCAGGAATAAATGTTGAAATTACCATATCTATTGAACTGGTCATAGGGTTTATGTTTTTTATTCTATTAGTATGTTATATTGTATTTATTGTTTACATATGTGGAAACAACCTTGCATCCAAGGAATAAATACCACTTGATCATGAAAATAAAGAAACAAATCCTATATAATAAAGAGGTAATATGCAAATTGACCATCATATCTTCTCACAAGATGGCCATCCCCATGTGGCCGAAGATGTCCACCACAAGGTAGCTGGAAGGGGAGGGGAGAAAGGGGTGATCAGGCAGGCAGTAAGAGAGGTTAGGGGTGATCAGGCAGTCAGGTAACTGGTTAGGTGCCAGAGGTCTCAGATTGCGAGATGAATGTCCAACTGCAATGTTTAGAATTGGGCCTAAACCAGTAGTCGGACATCCAACAAGAGGTCCCAGATTGGAGAAAGTGCAGGTTCAGCTGAGGGACACCCCCCCACCCCAGTTCACGAATTTTGTGCACTGGGTCTCTAGTAAATAAATAAATAAATAATGGGAACGTAACATCTAATCTAATAAAAGAGTAATATGGCAATTAACCATTACTCTGAGATGCCCAAGCCATGCCCACCAACCAAGCCACACCCACCAGCCAATCAGAGTGGCTGTATGAAAATTAACCCAGCCAAGATGGTGGCCAGCAGCCATGGAGCTAGAGCAAACAGGAGGCTTCCCTTGAACCAGCAATGGAGGAAACTGCCTGCCTAGGTTGGCTGGGCCTCTTCTCAAGGCAACAATGTTTCAATTATAGAAGCCATGGAGCTGAAACAAGCAGGAGGCTTCATTGCCTGCCTAGGCCTTGGCTCAAGGCAAGAAAGTTTCAATTATAGAAGATAAATAAGCCCCAGAAACCTGATTCCAGCCAGCCTCGCTGGGATGTTTGGTCAACGGGAGCTGTGGGTGCAGCCTGAAAATGGCCCTCAGTCCCTCACCCAGGCTGGCCAGGCACCCCAGTAGGGACCTGAACCCTGAAGGGACTGTGGGCAGCCTGAAAATGGCCCTCAGCCCCTCACCCAGGCTGGCCACACCTCCATGGGCTGAGGGTCCCCAATGGGGGGCTTGGCCATCCTTCAAACAGCCATCAGCCCCTCACCCAGGCTGGCCAGGCATGCCAGCAGGTGGACATCCCCAGAGGGGTCCCAGACTGCGAGAGGGCACAGGCCGGGCTGAAGGACACCAACCGAGTGCACAAATTTTTGTGCACCGAGCCCCTAGTATAGAATAATGAGAATAGTTAATAACACTTTACTTTAGATTTGAAAGTTGCTAAGAGTAAATTTTAGAAATAATTACCAGAAGAAAAATAAATTGTAAGTATGTATAATGTCAGATGTTAACTACACTCATCATGATGATTGTTTTCAAATAGTTAGAAATATTGAATTACTATATTGTTCACCTGAAACTAATATAATGCTGTATGTTAATTATATCTATACTAGAGGCCTGATGCACAAAAATTTGTGCCCTTGAGGGGGTGTTCCTCAGCCTGGCCTGTGCCCTCTTGCACTTTGGCAACCCTCGGGGGATGTCCACCTGCTTCCTTAGGTCCGCTGTCTGGGTGGTCAGGCCTAAGCTGGCAGTCAGACATCCCTCTGGCAGCCTGGGAGCCCTTAGGGGATGTCCACTTGCCAGCAGGGAACAGGCCTAAGCTGCAGTCAGACATCCTTAGCTCTGCTGAGGAGGCGGGAGAGGCTCCCACCACCACCTCTGTACTGACAGCTGTCAGCCTGGCTTGTGGCTGAGCAGAGCTCCCCCTGTGGGAGCTCACTGACCACCAGGGGCAGCTCCTGCATTGAGCGTCTTCCCCCTGGTGGTTAGTGTGTGTCATAGTGACCCGTCATTCCCAGTGGTTCTGCTGTTAGGGTCAATTTGCGTATTACCTTTTATTATATAGGATGGAGGCCTGGTGCATCTGTGGGGACTGCCTGGGGTTCCTGGCCAGCCTTGGTGAGGGGCTGAGGGCTGTTTTCAGACTGGCCACACCCCCTTCAGGGTAGGGGTCTCTGCTGGGGTGCCTGGACAGCCTGGGTGAGGGGCTGATGGCTGTTTGCAGGATGGCCAAGACCCCCAGCAGGAACCCTCACCACATTGGGGTGGGGACATCCTGGGTGTGGGGCTCTTTGCAGGCTGGCCACAGCCCCTGGTGACTCAAGCTTCCAGCGAGGATGGCTGGAAGCCGATATCTGGGGTTTGTTTATATTCTATAATTGAAACTTTGTTGCCTTGAGCAGAGGCCACAGCTTGCCTAGGCAGGCAGCTTCCTCCATTGCCAAGGCAATGAAGCATCCTGTTTTTTCTAGCTCTGTGGCTGACAGCTGCCATCTTGGTTGGGTTAATTTGCATATACTCACTCTGAATGGCTGGTGGGTGTGGCTTGGGATGTAGCGGAGTAACGCGGTTAGCATATTACTCTTTTATTAGATTATTTAAAAAGCCAATGTCTGTGACAACCAAACAATTGGTCTTGTTCGCCATGAGGTGGCATTGAGCACTTCTCGGTGCCTCCCTCACCCTCTCATCTATAAGCTGGGTGGGACTGGTGACTGGTGAGCAGGCTGAATGGCTAACCTCTTGGTCCCTGCCTCCAGCCCACAGGCTCTGATGGATCAGCGATGGTAAATGGGGGAATTGGGGTGGGTGGCAGAAAGACCAGGCTGGCTGTCAGGCTGTTGGACCACCAGCTCATACCCAGCTGCTTGGGGGCTCAGGTCTTCAGGAAAGTGGGCGCTGGTCAACTTCACCTCCATGCACATGTGCCGGGCTGGCTGCTGATGGAATGTGCTGCCCACTCAGGGCTGCTCACGTGGGTGCCATTGCCACCACTGCCCCTGATGGTGCTGCTGAGGCTTGAGGTGCTGACAGAAGCTGCAGGTAATGCATGCAACCTATGCACCCTGGTGTGAATGGCCTTGAGCAGGCAGCATGTTCCATCAGTGGCCTGTCTGAGGAGCTGGGGATGAGCTTATGATCCCAATGGTCTGACAGCCTGGCAGTGGAGGCAGCATTCAGCCTGGGGAGTGGTGAATGGGCAGAAGATGGAGGCTAGGCCCTAGGGACCCTAATCCCACGATTTCATGCACTGGGCCTCTAGTATAAATGTAAGTAATTTAAAGGCCTATAATGTAAATGTCAGGTATAGCATTTTGACTTTTGTTTGGTGGGGTGCAGAAAGGTGGATTATGAACATTGTGGAAATAAAAATGCTTTTATGCAACTTTTCTTGAGAAACAATAATTTTATATAAGAATATTGGCAAAGGTCTGGTGGTAAGTGTATATCATTGCTTTCTCATTCATTCTGAGGTTTGAATTATATAGATAATTCCACAAACATGTATGTGAATTTTCAGAACTATACAACAGAAATAGCTATCATCTATTGAGCCTATGTGAGGGTTTTTACATGGATATTTAATTCTCCAAGTCCATGAACTAGTTAGAGTTTTCAGATAAAAAATGAAATACAAGGAGTTTTAAGTAATTTGTTCAAGTGTATGCAGCTAATAATTAGTGATAGTGCTAGGAGTTTTAACTCTATAAGTCTGAGTCCAGAGCTTATGTGTTTAGTCTCAAAAATGTGATGATGGGAAATCATCACATGTCAAAATAGACTTCCCTTTTATTAAAAACAAAGCATACACTTATAATATTGTGATAATTGATTTGAGATTTCTTTTACACATTCTAATATCCTGATATCTAATTTTTGCCTCAGCATCAACTTCTTGTATGGCAGCAAAGCCCTGGGGTTTAGGTTGGATAAATATATGATGGTATAGATGCACTCAGCCATAAGTACATAAAAAGTATTTGAAAACTTGAAAAAGTAAACTGAAATATTAAAGGTGGTTATCCTTGAGAACCTAATAATGAATTATGACTAATTTCTACTTTACTTTTTTCTGATTTTCTAGAATTATTTTGGTAAACATATTAGTTTTAATCAGAAAATAGTAAATTTTATTAAGCATTAATCAGCAATTAGGCAAACGAAGGAAATATAATTGCTTCAGAACAAATAACAATTTTGGTGTGAATCTAAACCTAACAAGGCATAATGGCTAGTTTGTAGACATTGAATCACACAAAAGGGAGTGTAGATTCTGAAACATCCATGGAATGTTTATGAAATTTGGTTATATACTATGCCATGATGAAAGCCTCAGATATGCAAACAATTATTATGCATATGACATTATATGAGCAAAATTAGAATGACTGAGAATGTAAATTGTAGTAAATAGAATGTACACAATAATAAACACAAGATCATATAAGACAATGTTATAATTGCAAGAAAAATAAATTTAACTATTTGTTGAAATGGATAGTTTTCTATTAAAAATATTATAAAAATTAAGCAAGAGAAGTAAACCTAAATCATTGACCGCGTAAGTAATTAAGAGAAGTATTAAACATATCTCCATCAATGACAGCTATACACGATTCAGTGTTTAACATTTTTTAATGAGTATACAATTTCCATTTTTCATAATTGCTCCTAAAATATAGAAACAGAGGTAAGCTTTTAAGTCATTTTGTTATACAATCATTGTTCTTATTATGATAAACATAAAAATAAATTGATTTTATTTCTAAATCTAGACCCAATGCTAAATAAAACACTGGCAAATAAAATTCAGTAATGCATTAATAACCTATACTATCATTTTTAAGCCAAAATTTTATAGAATAATTTATTTAAGCATGATTTCAGAAACATTTCAAGAATAACAGTAAATATTAACAACTCTTTTTCCAATTATGCATAAAACTAACAAAATCAATCCTTTGTTCCTGTTCTCCTAAATTGAAAATGAAAGTAACTTCAAGGAGAAAATCCAAAGACATGTCTTTTTATTGAGGATAGGACAATAAAGAAACATTAATTATCTGATTGTCTTAGTTATCTGGCCATTATCAAATAGTCAAAGAGAACAAAAAACACATATGCTATTTGACTCCCACTGTTTGATAGGAAATTAAGTACAATGATGGGTTTGACTAGTAAGCCCAAGAAAAATGGACCTTTTGAATGTCTTCGGCCATTTGGCAACCTTATAAATGCTTAGTCATTGGAAGACAGTGGATTTCAACTTGCAAAATATAAGGTCAGTCTTAACCTGGTTTGGGAGAAAAATCTACTAACAGTCTCTCCCAACAGTGTCTTAATGGCAAGATAGTGATGTATATAGACACAGACAAAATAAAGATGAGATATTAAAACTTGGGCCAACACTGCATATTTAGGACATCTGGCAAATTTTTAAAACTGAGAACTGTGTCTTACAGAAGGGTAACTATAAAGACTTTCATGATATAATTAGTTGGCCACCAAGAAATAAACATTATCATTTAACTGCTTTTAAACAACCCTTCTTTTGCTATACAAGACACAATGAAGTATTTGAGGGAGAACAATTTGGCCTCACTGAGCTTATTTCTATGTCATCTACAAGCCACATTATTGAATCACTAGTTCCTGATATACAATTGGATTTTTTACATATATCTACAGATGCAATGTTTACAGATTACACCCAACCACAGACCAAAAAAGGATGGCCAAATCCCCCCTGTGATGAGAAACACACATATAAACAATAGGAGAGGCACCTCTGCATAATAATAATTTTAAAAAAAGATATAAAAAAGAGGGAAGAGCAGGGGAGTCTAAGAAGAAATTATTTTTAGCTTTATGTTGTTTTTTTCTGGTTTCTACCTCCTTCAGAGTTTGTTTCAGTTCCCCAGTGTGATTACACTGAAGCTGTCTTACTTTCCTTTGCTGTCTTTACAGTCTATGTGTTATCATTCTTAATTCACTCAATCAGCATAGTGAATTAGAAGTGTGGTTTTGGAATCAGACAGATTGGCTCCAAGTCCTGATTATTTCACCTAGTGGCTGTTTGACTCTGGGTGAGTCATTTTAACTCATTGAACTGGGAATCTCTGAGCCTATATTCTCATATATAAAGAGGAGCTATCAATATTTGTTTCTGAAGATTTTTGTGAAGATTAAATAAATAATGGCTATGGAAGTTCTTTAATCTCCTGCATTAATATAGTTTTATTTTTCATTCTACTAGTATTTACTTATAATGTAACTAAAAGCCCATTGCAGGAAGATTCCTGCAAGAATAGGGCTTCCTCAGCCTATTCCTGCAAGAATAGGGCTTCCTGAGCCAGAGCAAAGCACAGAAGGGGTTCACTCCCTTCTCTGCTGCTTTGCTCCCTCCCATCTCCACAGTCTCTGCTGCCTCACTCCCTCCCATCTCCACTGACTCGCTTCCTCCTTTCTCTGCCACTTGGCTCCCTTCTGCAGCACTTGGCTTCCTTCTAGGCTGCCTTCAGTCTTCACTCCATGCCTGTGTATACAAATTAACTGCCATCTTGGCTGGGTTAATTTGAATATAGTTGTTCCGATTGGCTGGTGGGCGTGGCTTGGATGGTGGGCATGGCTTAGGTGTCTCAGAGTGATGGTGAATTTGCATATTACTCTTTTATTAGATTAGATAAGTGAAAGCCACCTTTCTAGACCTTGGAAAGCATAAAATGAGTTAAAATAAGCTCTGCCTTTTGAGGACTCTTATAAGATATGGGTATTCTTTACCCTACATTCTCCCCTATACAAGGGCTTATAAACTGTACCTAGTCTATGTTCCATTCCTTCAAAGTTATTATATTAGTTCTTCAATATAATAAAACTAGGGGCCCGGTGCATGAAATTTGTGCACTGGTGGGGAGGGTCCTCAGCCCAGCCTGCCCCCTCTCACATATTGGGAACCCTCAGGGGGTGTCCTACTGATGGCTTAGGCCTGCTCCCTGCTCCCATTGGGGAGCAGACCTAAGCCGCAGTATGGCCTCCCTTTGTGGGAGGTGACCAGGCTAATTAGGGGAAGCCACCAGCCCCATCTCCCCACTGCTGCACCCACTGCCAGTCACCGCAGCCACCAAGGTGTTTATATCAACATGAACTCCAGTCCTTTCACCATGAAAAAATGACAACTTCCTTTAGACATTTTCAAGATGTGTCTTTCATGGGATGTGACATTTCTTTCTTTCTTTCTTTTTTTATCCTCACCTGAGGATATGTTTCCATTGATTTTTAGAGAATGTGGAAGAGAAGGGAAAAACAGAGAGAAACATCAAAGTGAGAAGAAGAACACTTTCATTGGTTGCCTCCTCCATAAGCCCTGGCCAGGGAGGAAGCTGCAACCTAGGTACATGCCCTTGGTCAGAATTGAATCCAGGCCCTGCAGTCAGCAGGCTGAGGCATTATGCACTGAGCCAAACCAGCTAGGGCAGGATATGACATTTTTAGCCCTCAGGTAGTGGACCTTCATTTTTTTCCTCCAGGAGTGTGGTGGAAAAACCCTAGATCACCTTTAGGGATTCTTATTACCCAAGTTACTAAGAATATTACCAGTGGCATACAGGGAGCTTAGCCAATGAGCGGTAAAAAAGGTGTTTCCTCTGTAGTTCACTCCCACCCCTGCCCCTCCAATCCCAGCTCCACCCCTGCCCAGGTCTGTAACCTCTGGCTGAGGATGCAGGCCTGGGCAGGGGACCCCCAGACCCCTGAAATCACTGGCTCTGCCCTTGCCCAGTCCTGTAGTCTCTGCCTGTGGCTGCAGGCCTGGGCAGAAGACCCCCAAGCCCCTCCAATTACCAATTTCACAGAGCCCAGGCCTCTGTGATCACTGGCTCTGATCCTTCCCCCTGCCATCGCTGACTCTGTCCTTGCCCAGACCCCTGTGATAGCAGGCTCTGCCCCTGCCGCTCTGATCACCAGCTCTGCTCCTGCCCCACTGCAGCCTCTGGCCAAGGCTACAGGCCTGGACAGGAGACCCATAGACCCCTGCTTTTCTGGCTCCACCCTTGAGCCTCTGACCAAGGCAGCAGGTCTGGGCAGGGGACCATCAGACCCCTGCTTTGCCAGCTCCACCATTGCCCAGACCCACATAATCTCAGGCTCTGTCCCTGCCCCTCTGATCACTGGCTCTGCAGAGCCCAGACCCCTGTGATCTCTGGCCTTACCCTTGCCCATGCCTGAGGCCTCTGGCAAAGGTCTCTGGCCTGGCCAGGGGACCCCCAGCCCCCTCTGATCACCCTGACTCCTTCACCACTTGCCTAACAGGCCTGACCACTTCAGTGGCAGGGCTGAGCCGGACTGGGCACTGCCATGTTGTGGCTAAGGGGGTGGCCATCTTGTGGCTATGGGCGCCGTCATCTTGTGGCCATGGGGGAAGCCATCTTTGTGACAGAGTGATGCCTAATTTGCATATTACTCTTTTATTAGATAGGATTATTATAGATTAGAGGCCTGGTGCATGAAATTTGTGGATGGGGGTGTGTCCCTCAGCCCAGCCTGCACCATCTCCAATCTGCAACCCCTCAAGAGATGTCTGACTGCTCTCTCAAAATCCAGAACTGCTGGCTCCCAACGGCTCACCTGCCTGCCTACCTGATTGTCCCTAACCGCTTCTGCCTGTCAGGCTGATCACCCCCAACCACTCCCCTGCCAGCCTAATCAATGCCTAACTGCTTCCCTGCCAGCCCAATTGTCCCCCAACTCCCCTCCTCTGCAGGCCTGATTGTCCCCAACTGCCCTCCCCTACAAGCCTGATTGCCCCCAACAGTTCTCCCCTGTAGGCCTTATCGCCCCCAACTGCCCTCTCCTGCTGGCCGTCTTGTGGCGGCCATCTTGTGTCAACATGGAGGTGGCCATCTTGTGTTTTGGAGTGATGGTCAATTTGCATATTACCACTTTATTATGTAGGACCAGAGGCCCGGTGCAGAAAAATTTGTGCACTCAGGGGGGTCCCTCAGCCAGGCCTGTGCCCTCTCACATTCTGGGACCCCTCAGGGGATGTCCACCTGTTGGCTTAGGCCCGCTTTCCAGGTGATCAGGCCTAAGCTGGTAGTCAGACATCCTCCGGCAGCCCAGGAGCCCTAGGGGGATGTCCACTTGCTAGTGAGGAGCAGGCCTACACTGCAGTCAGACATCCTTAGTGTTGCTGAGGAGGTGGGAGAGGCTCCCATCAGCACCGCTGTGCTGGCAACCATCAGCCTGGCTTGTGCCTGAGCAGAGCTCCCCCTGTAGGAGTGTATTGACCACCAGAGGGAAGCCCCTTCATTGAGCATCTGCCCCCTGGTGGTCAGTGTGTGTCAGAGTGACTGGTTTTTCCCAGTGGTTCTGCTGTTAGGGTCAATTTGCATATTACCCTTTTATTATATAGGATAATCTACATATTGTGTTTATGCCTCCTGAGAGTATCAAGGGTTACCCCTCAGAAAATATGTATATTTAAAATAGAGTTCTTGTGCTGGCCATTGTGGTTCAGTGATTAAAGCATATGCTCAAGCATGGAAGGATCGCAGGTTAGATTCCCAGTCAAAGGCACATATCTGAGTGGCAGTTTCCATCTCCAGCCCCTGTTGGAGCACTTGCAGAAAGTAATCAAGAAATGTGTCTCTCTCATATTGATGTTTACCTCTGTCTGTCTGTCTGTCTCCTTCCCTCCCTTCCACTCTCTCTAAAAATCAGTGGAAAAAAATATCCTCAGGTGAGGATTAACAAAACATATTGAGACTATGTGGAAATTTCAAGTTCCCACCTACCAGAAGTTCAGCTTTCTGTAAACCACATATGGAAGTGGTTTTGTGCATTCACAATATGTGGGAGACTAGTTTTGCTATTATTTTAGTTAAAGGAAAAATGATGACTCCTTTTGGAAAAATAGTTTGGAAAACTGTATCAACAATATTTAAAAAATATTCATACACTTTGGCTCAGTAGTTCCACTTGGAGGAATCTTTTAGCGACTTAAGTTTGATAAAAAATTTTTGCCAAAGAAGTTTATTCTAGTGTTTTAATGATAGCAAATAATTGCAAACAATGTAAGTGACCAATGACAGGAGTGATTGCATAAACTGGGCATCCATCTGACATAATGTTAGAGAGCCATATGATGTAAGAAAATAATCCTAATTAATAAAAGCAAAATATTAAAATTAACCATTTCTTTGGGATGCTTAAGCCTCGCCCACCAGCCAATCAGAGTGACTATATGCAAATTATCCTAGCCAAGATGGCAGAGGCCGCAGCCCCAGTGTGCGGCTTCTCCGGGGCTGTGGCCTCTGCCATCTTGGAAGCCTCCGTCCTGGAAGGCATCCAGCGCCCTGAGCTCACCGATGCCTTCCCAGGCGGAAGCCTCCAGGGGCGGGACCAGCCGGCCAGCCCCTGAGGCCCTCTCCTGGGAGGCCATGGGGTGGCCAGCGCCACCCAATCGGCTTCCCAGGTGGAAGCCTCCAGGCCCCTCACACAGGCTGGCCAGGTGCACCAGGAGGTGGACATCCTCTGAGGTTTCCCAAACTACGAGAGGGCACAGGCCGGGCTGAGGGACCCTCCCGCCCCAGTGCACACATTTTTGTGCACCGGGCCCCTAGTCATATTATAAAGTTGGTTAAAATAAAGTGTAAAGTTGCATTTGGTTTGAATATACAAAGTTTTATATACAATGAGTCAGTTACATGAAATATATTTATAATTTTAAAATATATTTAAAAGTAAGATATTTACTTATTCATTTAACAGATCTCTATTGACCATTTGTTACTTGCTAGGTGCTTTCTAAAAAGTAGATATGTACAGATGAACAAGATAAAATTATTCCCTGCCTTTGTAAAGTAGGAAGAGTAGAGGAAATGCTAGTTATTAATTGTATGAAGTATAATTAAAAATCAAATAGATTTATGTAAAATAAAATACCTAGATAAAAGATTTAAGATTTGGTAGTTGAAAAAAGTTTTGATGGAGTGATATTTGTGTTGAGATTTGAATAATTTGAAAAGAGTATCCATCAAAGACTTGGCTTAGGACTGTTCAGGCAAAAGAAATGGCATGCTCAAAGTCCCTGAGAAAAAATTGACCTGGTATGTTTGTAGGACATGAAGTGAACACTATGGCAGTTAATAGTGATAGAAAAGAGGATTGTAATAAATTTGTAGAGGGAAGTATGAGTTAAATAATGCATGGTCTTGTACCTGTGAAAAAAAGTCTGGGTTTTGTTTTAAGAAGAACAGTAAGTTATCAAATGACTAAATTTTTCATTATCTAAAATAATAAAAATATATATTTTTTAAAAAGTAAAAAGGAAGTACCAAAGGGGAGAAAACTACATGAAACATGTGCAACAAAAAAGTTAACAGCATTCAAAAACAAAAAGTTATAAGTGAATAAGACAAAACATGAACACAATGAAAAATGGACAAAGAGCATTAACTGGTAATAAACTGAAAGAAAAATACAAACTATCTATAAACATGAAAAACATCCAACTGCAATGTGAAATGAATAAAAATTAATAGAGTAATTACATATATTTTTCCCATGAAAAGAACAATTACAGCAAATAATAATATGTCATCTTGGTGAGTGTTCAGGGCAACAGGCTCTGTTACTTGAAATGTACTAGTAAATTGGTACCTTTTAGGAAGGAACATTTTTTCAGCAATGATATTCCTAGAAATGTATCCTTATTATAGTGCCCAGAGGTCTCCTGAAAAGCTTGCCCTTAAGGAAACAAACATTTACTTCAGCTACATGAGTCTATGATGAAGTGTCTGACATCTTGCTATGAATGAGTTTGAATATTTGTACTTTAAAAGAGAATCAGATATGCCCTGGCCAGATAGCTCAGTGGGTGTGAGTCATTCCATGCCAATATTGCGGTTCAATCCCTGTACAGGGCATATATGTGAAACAATGAATAAGTGCATGGATAAGTGGAGCAACGGATCAGTTTCTCTCTCTCTCTCTCTCTCTCTCTCTCTCTCTCTCTCTCTCTCTCTCTCTCTCATTAATATATATAAAAAATAAAAAAGATTCAGAGACAAGTCACGTATAGAATGTGTGATTCTAAATACATTAGCAACATGTGCCCTTTCTGCCACCCTTCAAAATCATACAATAATCAACAGCAAATATTAAGTGATATGATATGCTAGACATTGGGAATTAAGTTAGACACAAACTTTGAGTGAATCTAATGTAATAAATAGAAACAAGCCTTAGATCTTAAAAGAGAAATATTAAGTTTTGTACTTTGTACTTTGTGATATTCTGAGTCTCAACAAGAGATGCCAGAGTGACTGGTACTAGAAGTCACTTGTTTGCTGGAAAATTACAAGAGTCAGGTGCTACCAGGTGCCATCAACTGACGAATGTGAAATGTTAACCTGACACAAGTTTGGATTATAAAAACAAAATAGTAAATGGAATCATGGAAAGAGCCTATAATCTGGAGGGAGATACCTGGAGTCTGAGTCTTTACTGGCTCTATTACCTGATTTACTTCAGTTAACTTCTCTAGTCCATTTCCTAATTAGAAAAATGGAGATAATAACAATATGTATCTCTAAAGATTATAGTAAGGATTAAATGAGTTTATGAATGAGCCTTGTGTAAATGACACTATAAAATACTAGCTTTTAGGGAGCAATTTTACATTAAATAACAAAAGTCCTATTTTTTAAAAAGAGCATTCATTTTAGTCTGACATTACAACTTCTAGGAATTTACCTTGATGAACTAATTAAGGATGCAACCGATTTAGCTATAAGGATGCTCATCATAGTATAATTTATAATAACAAAATGTCATTGACAAATTAAATGGTATTATAAATTGTGATCTATACAATCAAGTGAATAAATACTAAGCAGCCATTAAAATGGTGTTGTAGATGGTTATTTACACAGGGGAGATATTCATAACATACTGTTAATTATGGTGAATAGATTACAAACATTAATATATTTCAAATCTTAATTTTTCCATGTATACATAGTAAAATTATGGTTGGTTTGCATTTCCTCCTTCCCTCCCTCCCTCTCTCCCTCCCTCCCTCCCTTCCTTCCTTCCTTCCTTCCTTCCTTCCTTCCTTCCTTCCTTCCTTCCTTCCTTCCTTCCTTCCTTCCGTCTTGCTTGTTTCCTTAGATGCTTATTTGCTGTCTTCCTTTCTGCACATCTTGTCTAAAAATATTTTCTAATTCAATACGAATCTTCTTTAACATTGGAAATAAATTTATTTTGAAGTAAAGAGGAAAAGAAAGTAGCTCTACTAAAGAAAGTAGATTATAAAAAATAATCTTTGGTTAAGTAAACACTGGTACTTGTTGCCCCACAACCACATAAAAATTACAACTAAAATACAAAACAACCATCATTCACAATCACCTGAAATCTGGCTGAATGGAAGTCCTACAACTAGAGCAGTAAAGAAGAAAGCACAATGAGACTGGTAGGCTGAATGGAGGCATTGAATGGACTTGTCCAACACCCACGTGTTGTGTTTGTTTTAATCAGGAGGGATATCTCAGCTGCAGAGGTCTCCCCCATGAGGACTAAGGGTCCCAACCCCACACCATAACCCTTAGCCCAGGCTTGCAGTTGTGCTGAAAGAAACAGTGGAGATTGTGGCTGAGTGACATGGAGGCTACTGGAGTCCCAGGTAGTTCCTTTTAAAGGGCTGGTACACAGACTTACTTTAACTGGCTCCCTCTGAACTCCAGCACTGGGGTAATAGCTTGGGGGAATCTAGAGACATACTGATAGGAACAGGATTGTCTGACATTGGGACAAGAGCTCAGGGGCAGCTTTCTTCCAGACATGGGTGCTCATAGGGTTCATTATTCCTATGCTGAGACCTTCCCCATTGGAAAGCTGACTGGCAGCTTTATCTGAGTTTCCGTCAACCTGTTCATTCCACCCTTGTGATTCTCTGAGACTCTGCCCTAATTTGCAGCCACATCCAAGCTGTTTACAGAGGCTTTTCCATATGAATGGCCTGTCCTGGCTCAGGATTCAGACTTTCTGAAAATTTCTCAAACAAGAAGCAACTGGCATCATCATGCTCCATATCTACCAATAAGAGGCTTCGTCTGGGCACTTCCAAGCCCAACACAAGTAACTTAAGTAACAGCCATCTGAAGATTTCTTTGTAGCTTTGTCAGGTGTCCCCAGGCAGTGGCTGACTTTGCACTTCACTGGATGCCCCAGAGCCAGTCCACCTGGTGGACAGTTTTAGACCACACCAAATTACAACCCTACACTTCCATGTGTGACACTCAATGGCAGACTCAGTGAGTATCAAAGTCCCACTGAAGCAAGTCCTGCTACATAGGGGTGTCTCCTGCATAACACTTCTTTCTCTGTAGTCACACCTAGTCCTCACAGCCAATTGGCCTGGAGGTCAACTCCTCTCAGTGATGCTAACAGCACTCAAGACTCAATTACAAGACTGTGCATATGCCCACAGAGAGGCACACCTAGCATGTTCAGCTCAGGTGACTGGGGATGCTGAGCCATTGGGCTCTATAGTACACCTACTATACAAAGCCACGCTACCAATTTCAGTAGACATAGCAGGTCTACCTAATACATAGAAACAAACACAGGGAAACAGCCAAAATGCAGAGGCAAAGAAACATGTCACAAAGGAAAGAACAGAAAAAATCCGATACTGCTGGCTCCTAATCACTCACCTGCCTGCTGGCCTGATCCCCCTAACTGCTCTCCCCTACTAGCCTTTATTGCCCCTAACAGCCTCTGCATCGCCCCCACCAGCATGGCTTTGTCTAGAAGGATGTCTGGAAGATTCTTCAGAAGATGTCCAGTCTAATTAACATACTAGCCTTTTATTAGTATAGATATGCACAGCTCATGGACACAAACAATAGTGTGGTGAAAGCCTGGGAGGAGAGGGTGTGAGGTGGAGGGAGTCAGTGGGAAAAAATGGGGGACATCTGTAATA
The DNA here is from genome assembly GCA_004026665.1 of Murina feae. NCBI lineage: Eukaryota > Metazoa > Chordata > Mammalia > Chiroptera > Vespertilionidae > Murina > Murina feae. The sequence goes on from PVJC01022603.1 coordinate 16,356, forward strand.
CTTTCAACAATAAAAATAAATTTAAAAAAGAGGTGTTCAAACAATAACTTGCACATGAATGTTTATAGCAGCACTATTCACAATAGCCAAAATATGGAAAATCCCTAATATACATCACCTGATTAGTGGATAAGCACAATGTAATATATCCATGCTATGGTATATTATTTAGCCATCAAGAATAAAGTACTGATGCATGCTACAATATGGGTCTATCTTGAGAACATTATGCTGAGTGAAATAAGGCAGATATCAAAAACTACATAATGTATAATTCCTATTATGTGAAATATCCAGAATGGGAAAATCCATAAAACAGACAGAAGGTTAGAGGTTCCTGAGACCTGGGTGTATTAAGGGAATGAGGAGTGACAGTTTATGGTAATATGTTTACTCAATAGAGGTATTGATTGAACAACACTGTGAATGTACTAAGCTACTAAATTATATGTTTTAAAATTGCTAAAATATTGACTTCTTTGTTGTATAGATTTCACCCTAACAAGAAATTCTATAATGTACTAGGATTGTTCTTTCTCATTTGAATTAGTGTTAAAACTCCTAAAACAAGAAAGGTAAACACAACATATAAAAAAGTAATTCAGTGTTTGGATAATGGGTATTTTTTTAATAAGGATGGAATGATAGTCTTTTATTTATCATTTGTTGAATATTTTTAATTGACCATGTAACAGCTAGCATAAAAATTTTAATCAATAGTATAAATTCACCTGTTTTCAATGATCTTTTCTAATACTTGTCTTTTTTTACAGCTTTTTGATCTAATTAGCATGTAGAATTGTATAAGTTCAAAATAGACAATGTTTTGATTTAATATATTTATACAGGGTAGGGCAAAATTAGACTTACAGTTGTGAGTACTTGAAACAAAGTTTATTATTGTATTATTATTTATCAATTAGTATATTATTTTCATATGAAAAACTGTAAACACACTTTTGCCCCATCCTGTATATTGCAAAATATTTACCATCATAGCATTAGATAACATCTCTATTCAATGACATAGTTATAATTTCTGTGTGTGCATGTATGTGTGCATGTGTGTGTGGTTACAGCATTTAAGATGTTTCTCATATATATTAATATATTATATAAAATATTAACATGTTAATAATATATATTAATAACCATGACATACATTAGATTCTCAGATATTCTCAATATTATAACTGGAAGTTCATACCTTTTTACACTTTAACCAGTTTTTTTCTACTTCTTCCATTCCCCAACCTTGGTAACCACCACAGTACTCTCTGTTTATCTGAGTTTGGCTTTTTTAGATCTTCTATATAGCTTATACCATACAGTAATTGTCTCTCTCTGTCTGACTATTTTATTTTGTATAATGCCCTTGAGTTTCATCCACATTGTTACAATAATGGCAGAATTCCCTTCTCTCTCATGCTAAATAATATTCATATTTTATTTCTTTCTTTGACCTGCACAACTGGGTTCAGGATCTGAAGGAGGGGCTGACGCACAATGAAAACACTAGACAAGAAATATGAATTATTAAGGGGTGGGGGCCAGGTGGTATTTCTTTCATGAAGAGCACACTGACACTTTGGCTGTTCCCATGTCTTGGCCACCAAGAATAATACTGCAATGAACATAGGGGACTATATATATTTGAAAATACATGATTTCAAGTTTTTTGGTTATATACCCAGGAGTGGGATTGCTGGATCATATGGTAGCTCTATTCTTATTTTTTAGCAATTGCCAGACTGCTTTCCATAGTGGCTGTACCAGTCTAAATTCCCACCAGCAATGAATGAGGGTTCCTTTTTTTCCACAACCTCTTCGACACTTGTTATTGCCTGTCTTGTTAATAATGGCCACTCTAACAGGTATAAAATGGTATCTCATTGTAGTTTTGATTTGCATTTCCCTAATTGCCAGTGAGGTTGAACATTTTTTCATATATCTATTAGCTGATCATATGTCTTCTTGGGAGAGGTGCATTTTCAGTTCTTCTGCCCACTTTTTGATTGGGTTGTTAGTTTGTTTGGTGTTTTATGAGTTCAAATCTTTGTTGGAGCTACTATTTGCAAATATCATCTACCATCTGATTGGTTGCCTCTCTGTTTTGTTGTCAGGTTCTTTTGCTGAGTATAGGCTTTTTAGTTTGACATAGTCCCATTCATCTATTTTTTTCCTTTACTTCCCTTGCCTTTGGGGTCAAGTCCATAAAGTGTTCTCTCTGACCTAGGTACATGAGTTTGGTACCTATATTTTCTTCTGTGTAACTTATTGTTTCAGGAATTATATGTAGGTCTTTGATCCATTTTGAATTAATTTTGTACATGGGTACAAACTGTAAGCCAGTTTCATTTGTTTGCATATAGCTTTCCAGTTTTCCCAGCACCCTTTGCTGATGAGACTATCTTTACTCCATTGTGTGTTTCTGCTCCTTTGCCAAAAATTATCTGTTCATATATATGTGGTTTTATAGCTGGGCTCTCTATTCTGTTCCATTGCTCTGTGTGCCTGCTTCTCTGCCAATACCATGCTGTTTTGATTATCATAGCTCTATAGTATAATTTGAAGTCACGTATTATGATACTTCCAGCTTCATTATTTTTTCTCCCTCAGAATTGCTTTGGCTATTCAGGGTCTTTTGTAGTTCCATACAAATCTGATTTTTTGATATTTTAATTTTAGCTCCTTCTGGTAAATATCCAGAAGTAGGATTGTATGGTAGTTCTATTTTCTAATTTTTAGAGGAATCTGTATGCTTTTTAACATAGTGGCTGTACCAATGTACATTTCCACCAATATTGTACAAGGGTTTCCTATTCACCACATTCTCACCAACATTTATCACTGTCTGCTTAGTGATACCCATTCTAACAATTTGAAGTGCTATTTCATTGTTGATTTGATTTTTAGTTTCATAATGATTAGCGAAGTTGAGCAAATTTTCATGTACCTGTTGGCTATTCGTATGTCTTTTGGAAAACTATCTATTCATAGAATTTCCTAGTCTTCTGATTTCATTGAGCAATTAAATTTAGTCAAAATTATAAGCTAGAATTTCACCAATCTTTGTTTTCTTAATTTTATTTTTTGTTTGCTTTGATTTTGTTTTGTTTTGCTTTGCTTTTTATTGAATTTATTGGGGTGACACTGGTTAACAAAATTATACAGGTTTCAGGTGCTCAATTCCACAATACATCATCTGTGTACTGTATCGTGTGTTCACCACCCCAAGTCAAATCTCCTTCCATCACCATTTATCCCCCCTATACCCTCTTCCACCTACCTTCACCCATCCACTCCTCCCCCAGCAATTACTACACTGAATGAACCTTGAGAGAATTATGCTAAGTGAAATAAACCAGTCAGAGGGAAAAATACCATATCATTTCACTCATATGTAGAATCTAATGAATGCAATGAAATAACAAGGAAAATTGAGACACACTCATAGATAGAGAGCAGGCTGACAGCTACTGAGAGGGAGGGGACTCTGGGATGTTAGAAGGATTTAGCAAAAAGGAAAAGAGAAAAAAATAATTTTATTTTTGAATAGTTCACTGCTAGTGTATAGAAATACATTGGGTTTTGTACGTGTTTCTATGTCCTGATAACTTGCTATACTCATTTACTAATTCAAATAGATTTTTGTTTTTTTAAAGATTTTTATATTTAAATATATATTTTTATTTATTTCAGAGAGGAAGGGAGAGGGAGAGAGAAATAGAAATATTAATGATGAGAGAGATTCATTGATTGGCTGCCCCCTGCACACCCCTTACTGGGGATTGAGCCCAAAACTTGAGCATGTGCCCTTGACTGGAATAGAACCTGGGACCCTTCAGTATGTAGGCCAATGCTCTATCCACTGAGCCAAACCAGTTAGGGCAGATTTTTAAATATTTAATATGTGATCCTTAATGAGAGTTTTAGTCTTTGCTTATAATCTGGATGACTTAATTTTTTTTTCTTGCCTAATTTCCCTGACTAGATCCTCCTGAACAACATTGAATAGAAGTTGCTTAAGGAGACATTCTGATCTTAGAAGGAAAATATTCAATCTTTCAACATAAAGTATGATTTTATTTGTATTTTTAATAGATATGCTTACCAGGTAAGGAAGTTTTTGCCAATTTCTAGTTTCCTTGTATTTGTTTCTATTTTCAGGATTTTTATCATGAATATGTGTTGGGTTATGTGTTTTTTTCTGTATATACAGAGATAATTATGTTTTTTCTTTTGTATTATATTCATATAATTAAATATATTGATTGATTTTTAGATGTTAAATCAAACTAGCATTCCTGAGATAAATTCTACTTGGTCATAAGTATAATCTTTTTTACATGCTGCTGAATTGAATTTTTGTAGAAATTTGTACATCTGTGTTATAAAGAATACTAGGGGCCCGGTGCACAAAAATTTGTGTACTCAGGAGGTCCATCAGCCCGACCTGTGCCCTCTCGCAGTCTGGGACCTTTCTGGGGATGTCCACCTGCTGGTGTGCCTGGTCAGCCTGGGTGAGGGGCTGATGGCTGTTTGCAGGCTGGCTAAACCCTCCACTGTGGATCCTTACCCCATTGGGGTGTGGCCAGCCTGGGTGATGGGTTGAGGGCCATTTTCAGGCTGCCCACAGTCCCTTCAGATTTTGGGTCCCTACTGGGGGTACCTGGCCAGCCTGGGGGGCTGATGGCTGTCTGCAGGCTGGCCAAGCCCCCCCAGTGGCGTCCTTCACTCCATTGGGGTGTGACCAGCCTGGGTAACAGGCTGAGGAGTGCTTTCAGGCTTTCAGGTTGCCCACAGCTCCCATTGACCCAATGTCCCAGCAAGGCTGGCTGGAAGCAGGTTTCTGGGGTTTATTTATCTTCAATAATTGATACACTGTTCCTTTAAGCTGGGGCCTAGGCAGTTAATGAAACCTCCTCTATGCTTCAGCTCTGGCTTCTATAATGAAACAATGTTTCCCTTAGAAGTCAGGCCCGGCCTGCTGTTTGCTTCAGCTCCTGAGTCTTCTATCATTGATACTTTGTTGCAAATATGTTGTTCCCTGGAGTGGAGAGAAGCCCAGGTGGCTCACAAATAGTTTCACTCTTGCTGCAACGGAAACTGCCTGTTTACTCAGCTCACTGAGTGCCGTCCTCAATGTTGGCTGGGTTAATTTGCATACAGTTGCTCTGATTGGCTGGTGGGCATGGCTTAGGTATCCCAAAGGGATGGTCAATTTGCATATTATAGTTTTATTATATAGGATTAACCTATAGTTTTATTTTTTATCATGCTTTTGCCTTATTTTAGTGTCAGAATAATACTGGCCTCCTATAGAATGAGTTGGAAAGATTTACTACATTAAAAACATTTAGAGGCATTTGTGAAGGGTTTATGTTAATTCTTCTTTAAAATTGTGGTAGATTTTACCAATGAAATTGTTGCTGAGCAGTTATTTGTGGAAAGATTTTATCTAATGTTTGAGAAAATTTTATATTGATATTTTTCTTTGTTATTGGTCTATTCAGACAGTCTATTTTCTTCTAGTCAACTTAATCTGTGTATTTATGGAAATATATTCCTTTCATCTAGGTTATCCAATTTGTTGCTATATAGTACTTTTTATTTCCCTAACTTCTTTAATGATGACTTCTTCTTCATTTTTGATTTCAGTAGTTTGAGCTTTCTTTGTTCTAGCTAGAAGGTTGTCATTTTTTTCACATGATTTTTATTGATGAAATTAATACACACATACACACATACACACACACACACACACACACACACACACACACACACACACTAGGGGCCCAAGCACGAAATTCATGCACTGATGGGGGTCCTCAGCCCAGCTTGTCCCCTCTCACATATTGGGAGCCCTCAGGGGGTGTTCTCCTGACGGCTTAGGCCTGCTCCTTGCTCCCCTTGGGGAGTGGGCCTAAGCCGCAGTATGGCCTCCCTTTGTGGGATGTAACCAGGCTAATCAGGGGAAGCCACCAGCCCCATCTCCCCGCTGCTGCAGCCACTGCTAGTCACCACAGCCACCAAGGTGTTTTTATCAACATGAACTCCAGTCCCATCACCATGACAAAATGACAACTTTCTTCAGGCATTTTCAAGATGTGTCTTTTATAGGCTATGACATTTCTTTCTTTCTTTCTTTTTTTATCCTCACTTAATGATATATTTCCATTGATTTTTAGAGAATGTGGAAGAGAAAGGAAAACAGAGAGAAACATCAAAGTGAGAGGAACACTTTGATTGGTTGCCTCTTACATGGGCCCTGACCTGGGCCCTGACTATGGAGGAGGCTGCAACCTAGGTACATGCCCTTGGTCAGAATTGAACTCAGACCCTGCAGTCAGCAGGCTGAGGCATTATGCACTGAGCCAAACCAGCTAGGGCAAGATATAACATTTCTTAGCCCTCCAGAAGTGGACCTTCCTTTTTTTTCCTCTAGGAGTGTGGTGGAAAAACCCTAAATCACCTTTAGGGATTCTTATTACCCAAGTTACTAAGAATATTACCAGTGGCATACAGGGAGCTTAGCCAATGAGCAGTAAGAAAATGTATTTCCTCTGTAGTTCATTCCCAACACCAGCTCCACCCCCACCCCTCCAATCCCAGCTCCACCCCTGCCCAGGCCTGTAACCTCTGGCCGAGGATGCAGGCCTGGGCATGGGACCCCCAGACCCTTGAAATCATTGGCTCAGACATTGCCTTGGCCTGCAGTCTCTGCCTGAGGCTGTAGGCCTGGGCAGAAGACCCCCAAAGCCCTCTGATCGCCAGCTTCACAGAGCCCAGGCCTCTGCGATCACTGGCTCTGATCCTGTCCCTGCCATTGCCGGCTCTGCCCTTGCCCCACTGGCAGCCTCTGGCCAAAGCTTCAGGCCTGGGCAGGGGACCCCTGTCCCATGCTTTGCTTGCTCCACCAGAGCCCAGGCCCCTGCGATCTTTATCCTTGCCCCTGGCCAGGACTTATGCCTGGCTAGGGCACACTCATACCCCTCTGATCACCGGCTCTACCCTTGCTCATGCCTGAGGCCTCTGGCAAAGGCCTCTTGCCTGGGCAAGGGACTCCCATCCCCCTTTGATTGCCTGTTCTGCCCCTTGCCCCCCCCCATCGGCTCCCCAGCCACCTACCTGGCTAACAGACCTGACCATTTCAGTGGCGGGGCTGAGCCAGATTGGGTGCCACCATCTTGTGGCTATGGGGGAAGCCATCTTGTGGCTATGGGGGAAGCCATCTTGTGGCCATGGGGGTGGTCATCTTTATCATAGAGTGAGGCCTAATTTGCATATTACTATTTTATTAGATAGGATATATGTCTAAGTGACCATCCGACCAGTAGCGATGATGTGCACTGACCACCAGGGAGCAGATGCTCAATGCAGGAGCTACCCAGCAACAGCAACTTTGCAGGGTGTCCTCTCACACTCCAGGACCCCTTCGGGGATGTCTGACTGTCAGTTTTGGCCTGATCCCTAAAGACCAGGCCAAGGGATCCCACCAGCCAGTGGGACCCTGCTCACTCTGTAAATGCCCTTGGAGCCCTGGCACTGCCCCAGGTGCGAGGGACCACAGGAGGTTGGCTCCAGTGCGTGTCTGGCCCATCTTGCCCAGTCTTGCCCTACTGGCCACTTTCTAATTAATTTCCTTTCAATGTGCATGAATCCATGCACTAGGCCTCTAGTATAATAATAATTGAGTACTTTTGTTGTAATCCAGATCTACTAATGAGAATAATGTATCTGAGTCAGTTGGAGGGTACTAATGTTTATTTAGTTTAACTGTAACTGAATGTTAGTATTCACTATCATCAAAACCAGTTTCAAGTGTTTACGTGTTAATGCTGTAAATATCAGAATAATGCCAATTGCAAAAAAAGGGGGTCTTAGAGAGATTTACAAAAAGTGCTGACATATATTTAGATAATAAATGTTTGAAAACAGATATGCCAAGTTACATACTGTCATAAGAATAATAAATTATAACTTCCCTTCTGAATTTCATTCTGGAGGAAATACTGATATTTTTCTGAAAGACTGTTATGGAGCTCTCCTAAATTGTGGTCACAGAGTTATAAGCAATATATGAAGTTGCAGAAACTTATTTTCTTTCTCTTATTTATTTTTATTTTTTATATACTCAGCAACCCCTTTATATTCTTGGAGCGAGAGCCAGGTAAAAATGTAGGCATGAAAATGATGAATTTGGTGTTTTCTAATATGTTTTACTGTGGTCCATTTGAGGTCTTTCAGTATACTTCTGAAGGAAACACACACACATACACACACACACAGGGTGCTTTTGGACAGCCCAAGGTTACTGGGGTACTGAGCATGTACTCTGAATAGCCACAGAGGAAAGTTTTAGAGTCACAGATAGTTAATGGAGCTTAAAGAAGTTTTACAATATTTTAGCAACCAGAATTAAACTCTTGTCAAAATGCAAAGGAGATTATTTTTATTTCAACTTCCTCTTCCTCTGAATTGATCACTAACTTCTACTCCCAGGGTGTGTATATGCTAATGTTTTTCTCATTCAAACTTGTCTCCTATTTATGTTAATACATGAGGGATTTCATTCATTTATTCCTCATTTATGAATGTTTACTTTGTACAAGTCACTGGGTACCTCCTAGGAATGAATTAGATAGGATTCTTATCCTCAAGGACCTCACAGATCACAACTTAAAGGGTCACCCAAGTTAAACGGTCTTTATTTAATTGAAATAAGTTTTTAGTTGGAGAGCTGGACTGCCAACTTTTGGCATTTTAGGCACTAAGAGGGAACATTTGAAGGACACCAAAATCACCACTGTATGATTTAGCTGCTGTTAAAAAGAGGTCCATGTCCTGCTAACACTCCAGATTAGGGAAATCACATAATTTTTAATAAAATAGACTGATAAATTTTAACCTTTGCCAAGTATAATTGATATATAAAGTGAAGTAGACCTAATCTGATTAAATTTCATATCCCTTGAAGTAAAAAACTGTATTTTTATACACCATTGAATACTCAGCACATACCAAAGTTCCTAGGCTTAGAAAATTTTGACTCTAGAAGTAATTTGATAAGAGAGAGCAAAATAACTCTATAGATCAGACCGTGCCCTGGGTGTCCCTCACATGAAAGTGCTTGAAAGTGCTCATGGGGCACCTGGAGAGCCAACTGATAGGATCTTCCCTCCTTTTTTTTGTTGAAGCCTTACATCTCCAATTATATCTAATATAGATTAAAAAGAAGCTTTCACAAAGAAATTAAAAGAGGCTTGTGCAGCTGGCATGTAACCAAAAATGGCTGTCTTTGGTTCACATACCAGTGTGAGCTCTCCTATGTAGTTTATTAATAAATTTGCCAGCATATAATTGATTACTCTATGCAAAATTTTATATTGAATATTATATGAAGCATGAAAAAAGTATTCTCATGAAAGAGGCAGTATAATTTAGTGAAAAGAACAGAAACCTTAGATGGAAATGATTTGAAATCCTGGCTAAGCTACTTAGAATTGGATAACCTTGGAAAAAGTGTTTGAGGAAGTTTTTAAGCCTCAAATTCTTCATCAGTAAAATGGGGATACTAATATTCAGATGAGGTTGCTCTATGGATTACGTGAGATAGTGTATACAGTTTGATTTTTCAATGTAAAGCTAAATTTTGAGTTATTTCAAGGACCCTATGATTTTTATCTCCATATTAATCTATCACCCAGAGTTTCTTATATATTGTAGGTGTTCAATAAATACTTATAAAATTATTTATCAAATTAAATATATTTGTATTGAAACAAATTTATTTCAGTCAGTTTTCCAGGAAACAAAAGTAAAGCAAATTAACAACTTTTGTATTTTAAGAGGACCTACCTACCACCCAGGTAATAATTAAATAAATCCTCATTCTAAAATAAATTATTAAAAACCTAGATTAATACTTTGTACACAAATATGTGAAAGCTTCAGCATTCCATGAAAAACTATAGCTTAGTTTTTTAATCACTTTAAAGTTATTTAAAAGTAAAAGAAAAACTTGTGTTGGAGCCAATGCAATAAGTTTGAAAAACAACTACATGTGTTTTGAAAGCTCATAAAAAACTGAAGACTGTGAAAACAGGATGCCCAAAGTTCATTTTCACAGAAATATGTTGGAGAGATTAGAGTAGATAAGCTTGTTCTGATCTAGTTAAAACACTAATAAAGCTATTTCAACTGCTTCTAATCAAACATTTCAATGAATATAATGTTTTGCAATGTCACAAATTTGTCTGCACAGTAATTTTCATTATTTAATGGTGCCAAGAACAAATAAATGTTGTTTAAAGGAGGTTACAAATCTACCTCTCTCACTGACCCCTCTCAATAGGTGAACAATACTGGAACTTGTTTGCCTGATTTTTAGGAAGAAGTTATTTTTCATTCACATAAAATTCTGAAAGAATGAGACAGGATGGGCTCATATGAAGATACTAGGGGCCCGGTGCACAAAAATTTGTGCACTCGGGGTGGAGGGAGTCCCTCAGTCCGGCCTGTGCCCTCTCACAGTCTGGGACCCCTCAGTGGATGTCCTATGATGGCCCCAGTCTGCCAGGCGCCTTTTTTTTGTGTGTGTGTGTGTATGTGTGTGTGTCATCACTGGGGACCTGCCCCCAGCCGCATCAGAGGCTCGGAGCAGTCCTCCTGTGTGTGTCTACCTGCCAGGGGCCTGCCCCCAGCACACCGTGGAGGCTTGGAGCAGGCACCCCCTCTATGTTGATCTCTCAGACTCTTGCCCTCCCCAGCATGTTGTTCTCTTTTTTGAGCTGTGACCAGGGCTGGGT
>PVJC01022604.1:0-27163 GCA_004026665.1 Murina feae
TATTCTATATTACAAAAGAAATAGAACACTTTCCCCATTTTCCAAATTTAACATTTCTTTCTCATACTAGCTTTTTATTCTTTTTAAAACTACACTTACTCCCTGAATAGTCTGATACTCCCATCTAATCCATCTCCCATCCTGTCACAATGAATTCTCTAAGATGCTTGTGACCATGGTATTTCCTCTACCCCCAAATCCTACAATAGCTACCATCAGCTCCACCAGCAATTTACGCCCAGGGAGAAGGGGAGTGGGGTGAGAGTTTGAAGAAATCTGTGACTGTTCAGATGAGAGATGAGGAAGTCTTACACCAGAGCAGTGGAGAAGGAGAAGCGGATGTTCAAGACATTCTAGAACAAGGCGAACTTGCTTTCTGCATGGCCAACATAACCACAGCTTCCCCAGAGTATTTTGACAAAGAAAATAAAAGCAAGAGTTAATTGTGAAAATCTGAACTGTTTTAAAAATTGGTTATGGATAATTAAACTTTCCAAGGTTTTAAAACCAAATCTCTGTTTTATTTAGTACTTAGAGTACAATAGACGTTAGTAATAAAGTGGCCCTTGGAAATGAAACTAAGAATTCACACATACATGATGTTTCCCTAACTGTGGGTAAGAACTAAGAAGCCAGGTCTCCACAATCAGAATCCATGGAGGTCAAACTTGAAAATCTGCACTTTCAACAGATTTCCCCAATGATCCCTGTGCTCAAATTTAAGAACCATGGAGATTGCCCAGCTATAGCAGGCAGCCACTGGAAGAGGTACTGTAGCTAAAGCAGTGGTTCTTAACCTTCTGGCCCTTTAAAGTCAGTTCCTCATGTTGTGACCCAAGCATAAAATTATTTTCGTTGCCTCTTAATAACTGTAATGTTGCTACTGTTATGAATCGTAATGTAAATATCTGATATGCAGGATGGTCTTAGGCGACCCTTGTGAAAGGGTCGTTCGACCCCCAAAGGGGGTCGCGACCCACAGGTTGAGAACCGCTGAGATAGAGCCTTGGGAAACATTCAAGTTCAATCAAGTTAAAGAAAGTGTAACCTCAGGAATGGACTGTAAAATCCACACTCTGGTCCATCTCACTGTAACGTGACTGCCCAGAGTGCTGATGGAACAAAAAGTTAGTCTGCAGGAGGCATTTATACAAGAAGTGAAAAGGAAGAACTTGTAGCGTTCACCCAGTGCAGACCAACAGGAGATAAGAGGATTTTATCACACTGGGGGGATCGCTCCTCTGTGGGACAGAATGGCTCATTTATTTCCGTAGCCTGACAACCATTTATTTTCCTCTGCTCCAATGACAAGCTCCTGAAAGACTGTAAGTGAATTTAGTGTGTTGCTGTTGTGAAGAGGTGACTCTTGAACTAGTACACAAGTGACCAGCCATTGACGTTGTGTCTCTACTACATCCATCTCCATAAAAAGTTAAAGCAGTGGTGTTCTGACTTGTCCCGTGATCTCTTGTGAGGCTGATATTTGTACATTCGTTTGGTTGGCATAAATCCATCCCCCTCAGGACAAATCATCCCTGGAAGACTGGTAAGGTTTGGTTCCTGGACACGTGTTACCAGAAACTGACGCTTAAAGAGGCTGCACCCAAACTGCGTCCCACGAAAGGCCCTGCTTCACTAACTAGCAGCTTTCTGATGTATTTCTTTTCTTTAATGAAAACATTCTCCAAGACCAAATACTTAAAGTAAGCCATTTTACCTAACAAAAAATTATATTCTTATACATCTAATATATAAATCTTCTTTAAAACCTCATGATACTTCCATATAAAATATTCATATTCAGTATTTCAACAGAAGCCAGAGAAAAGCTCTTTATCTGCTATGACTTGGCCATTTGGCTTTCTTTTCTACCAAATGGTCTGGCTTTCTGATTATCGATTTTCAATTAATAACCAGAATGTGCCTGGCCAGCATGTCTCAGTGGTTGAGTGTTGACCTATGAACCAGGAGGTCACGGTTTGATCCCGGTCAGGGCACAGGTCTGGGTTGTGGGCTTGATCCCTAGTGTGGGGCGTGTAGGAAGCAGCCAATCAATGATTCTTTTTCATCATCATTGATGTTTCTACCTCTCTCTCCCTCCTTTCCTCTCTGAAATCAATAAAAACATATTTAAAAAAAAATAATAACCAGAATGTAATTTTTGGCCCAGTAATTAGAAAAATACTCTCTGAATGCAGAGATGACTTAAACCTGAAGGACCCTTGTAAGAAAAATGCCAAGTAAGAAACCTGCAAAGCACTATTGAAGCACAGAAGGTTCGTCCAAGATAACTCTACCCTAGGAGGCTTCCCTTCCAGCTGGACTGCCAAAGCTGCTCAGACCTCACCTGGGAGCCCACACCAGAGCCTCTGCTGTCAACCAATAGCACCATGCCGCTTCTGGCCCAGTGCATCCATTCCAAGCCGGACCCTTTTCATCTTAGTTTTGCAAATAGCTCAGGAAATAGTCACTTTGGGGATTCTTTTGTAAGTAGATCACAATGGTATGACTCCCTTAAAAAGATTGCCCCTAAGTCAAGAGAGGCAGGTTCTAAGCTATGCATTTATCTGTGCCGCCAGCCAAGATACATCACTTCCCTGAGTCTCATTTACATATTGGTATATTTAAACTAGATTAGATTTTTCAAATCTCTGAGGGCAGCAGAATTCCTTTTATTACACAAAAGTCTTGCATAAAACCCTACTATACAAATAGAGAGAAACACATCTTTCCTGGTATCGCTATGTGGGTATCTCCTGGTTATCATAAGCTGAATCTGTTTATAAATGAACTCTTGGCACCTACCTTAAACCTATTCTCTCCCACTCCTATTTCAGTATGTAGCTTCACAATCCACACAATTGCTCAAGCTAGAAACCGAACATCATTTACAGTCTTCCTTCTGATTTGCTTTCCACATTCAATTCTTCAATCTAATGCCATCAAAGAGGGTAGATTCCAACTTCCATAATCTATCTTCCATTTGTTCACTTCTTTCCAATTTCACTGTCATTACCCTAGCCTAAAACATCATCATCTCTTGCCTATCATTCTGAACTAGACAGCCCACTTCTCTCATAAACCTTCAAACAGTAGCCCGAGTGCTCTTTGAAAAACATAAATCCAATCACTTGACCCTGGCTTTAAAACATTCATCAATTTCCTCTTGTACTTGGACCAAGTTCAAAATCCTTACCAGGAGCTAAAAGCCCAGCATGATCAGATTTCCTTCCTTCCTACAACCTCTTTTTAAGACACTCTTCCCTCTCCCCTTCCAGGCTCAGCCATTTGGGGCTCTATTAACTTCCTCAAACACACAAAGCCTTTTCTTTTGTCAAGTCCACACCCCTTTGCAAAAATAACAGCTTTACCGAGATATAATTCACATATCATACAATTCACCCACGTAATCCAAAGCAGTTACTCCCCATTTTCCTCAAATCTCTCAGCCCTAAGCAACCACTAGTCTACTTTCTATCTCAATAGATTTGCCTATTCTGGACATTTCATAAAAGGGGATCTGCGATCTTTTATAATTGCCTTCTTTCATTTAGCATAATGTTTTCAAGATTTATCAATGTTGTGACATACGGTCCTTTACTATTCCCTCCCAACCCCCCGCCCCCCCTACCGACACACACAATACTTTGCCTCAAGCCTCTTAAAATAGTAGTCTTATAATGTCTGGAATTTTCTTTAAAATACTTAAAGGGGGGAATATATGAAACAAAATTGGCAAAAATGTTGATAATCACTGAAGCTAAGTAATGGGCATATAGTTCATTAAACTATTCTATTTTTGTGTATGTTTGAAAATTTCCATAATAAAATAGTTCAAAGATGGCTGTCTTTCCATCTTTTCGGTTTCAGTTTAAATAACATCTCTTCAGTGAACACCATCCTATGTTGGAGGGAACCTCCCATTTTCCCCGCCTAGCACTTACCATAACTTTGAGTATAAAAATGTTTGTTTCATTTATTTATTGTGTGTCTCGTCTCTCTCTCCTACTAGAATGAACACGTAGTAGAGAGACAACACATCTAACATCTAGCCCAGCATCTGACTCACAGTAAGCACACAAACACGTAATGAATGAAATTAGAGTGGACCGCCAAGAGCTCCTCCTTCAGTATTTCTTTAGGCACATTCTTGCAAAGGTGAAAAATTAGTGCTATTCCTCATACCATGTCCTGTGCTCAAAGTTTCCTATTACAATAAACAGTAACATTTCAGAGATTTTAATCATGAGCACTCAGAAGTTGCTTTAGCTGTCCATGTTTCACTCTAGAACCAACCGTTCCTTTAGACAAGAAAGCTCACATAATCACGTCTGAGTAAGCAGGGTGGCAGCTTGCATCATGGTTTCACTGATATAGCTGATCTCTCCTCCCTTGGGCTTTGGCAGAAAGACCCAATGCCAACTTGGTACACAAGTTTGTCTTATTGACTTTTTAGAACCACTGTTATCAACTAAGCCATCCATTAATGTCAATAAAGTTTTTATGGGTTAAATATACACAGAACTACATCTTACAACAGCAACTCCAATAGTAAAGTAACTCCAAACATTATTTGTATTTGCTCATTTGCATTGTTTAAAAAGATCTTTTTTTATTTTCCTTGCTGCTCTTTAATTAAGAAATGCTGCTAATCAGCAGAGCACTGCCACACACCCAACATGTCTACATATGGACAGAAGTCTCCCAGAGTCCATAAAAATTCATGTACAAAGAAAAACACAATATATGTTTTAATCAGGGGTGCTGCTGAATGTAAGGCAAAGATCCTGTATCCCACCTGTTAGACTAGTTTCTAACAGGGGCTGCAGTTATACAGGAAAACACATATCGGAGCTTGTGAAAACCAGAATACTCCTAAGAAAAAACAACAGAAGACTCCCGAAAGAAAATGCTACAATGCTTTGGTGTCCTTTTGATTTCACAAGGGAAATCAACATGTGTCTACTAAAACACATTTCTACAATAAAAATGAGTATCAATAGAAAATGTAATTATTCTTTCATATCTAGTTCTTCTTCCCTAACCACTGCCGCTTCAACTACACTACTGGAAGCACGTAGCTTGTCAAAGAGTCTACCCTCCAACACTTGTTTACCCACCTAAGCCTTCTGTTGATACCCAAGTTCTCTCTGGTTTTCATTATTTGTTTCATGAAACCCTCCTTCTAAAGCCTGATACATCTGTGTTTGGGAGTCTTCCCCTCTGTTTTACAACCATTCATCAAGGTAGCACAGACCACCTCATTGCCAACCTCGCCTGCCCAGCTGGCCCTCAGGGCAAACACTCAGGGACATATCTTCCAAGCATCCGGTCATGCCAACCTCACCTCAAAGCTTTCTTTCAAGCTGAATCACATACCTAGAGTGCCTTGCCTTCCCTCCTCTTCCATTATCGAAAGTGTTCCTGAAATTCTACCTATTCAAGGCAGCTTTTCAAGGTTCAGGAAAGGTGAGAGATTCTACTGGCCTAATTCTTGCTGACAGATCTCAAAACTGCGAGGCAATTCCCTTTGCTTTCTATTCCTAAAATATTTACCCACATATATAGAGTGGGCAAAGGTAGGTTTATAGTTGTGAGTACTTGAAACACAGAATTTATTCTTGTATTGTTATTTATTAATTATTGTATTATTTTCCATACAAACTATAAACCTACTTTTGCCACACTCTGTATATGTAATGCATAGATTTTGAGTTATAGCTAATCTTTTTGAAAATTTAATTTTCATTGATTTGAGAGAGAGAGAAAGGGAGAACAGGGAGAGAGAAACATCAACTGGTTGCCTCTCATATTCAGGGGATTGAACCCACAACCTGGATATGCGCTCTGACCAGGAATCAAACCTGTGACCTTTTGGCGTATGGGACAACAGTCTAACCAACTGAGCCACACTGGCCAGGGTGAGTTATAGCAAATCTTAACCATAGGTAGAATAAAACAACATACGTCAGCAAGCTTACTTTTTATGCTTTTTGGGGAAAATCTAAATTTTGTTTGGAGGAAACAAATCAAGCATTAATATAATCTCTAGTTACACAAATATGTGAACATGAGAAATCTGCCAGTTCATCAAATTTATATTATGCAGCATTGACCCAGATGAGTATATTTCAGAGAATGAAAGTGGATATGAGGTACATCTGCCCCATCTCACCTAGCTATGTCACTGCATTTAAAGATGACGTTGCTTCTTTTATAGCTTTGGGAATAGAAGACGAAATAAAAGTATGGAACAAAGACTTTCTTTCCTCATTATAGAAAGTCAACATACATCTTTTACTACTCTCCCCATGTACACACTTGTATTCTCTCTCTCTCTCTCCCTCCTCCTCTCCATTTACAACTATCAAAGTGCAGATTTACAGAGAGTGGGGATCAAGACATCTAGGCCAGCGGTCGCCAATCTTTTGGACCTCACAGACCACTGGTGGTCTGCTGATCTAAGCAGTGTTTAGCTTAGCATTTGATGCAGAGATAATCATGGCTTTTGAAAACGACTGAGTCAAAACTTACAAATAGATATCGAGAAGGTAACATGGAAATAAGGAAGAGTAATTCTTTTTCATGAGTTTAGAAACTACAGGTGACCTTATATTTAATATACTGTAACTTGTAAAAAAATCATTTTTAAAATATAATGCCAAACTCGGTTCTGCATAGATGTGGGGTGTTACTATAAAGCAATCCTCATCACTAAGCATTAAGTTAAGTGCTAACTATATGAATTATCACAGTGTCAGGGAACAGAGACAACTGTCCTCAAAGAACTTATCTCCGGTTGAAGAATCAGGGCACAAAGAGAAGAAAGGCAGAATGTAAGGCAGCAGAAGCAGAAGAAAACGCTGGTGAAATGGAGAGAAGCCAGATGACGGGGATCCTGAATGGAAAGGGGAGTGTGGCGTTTCAGGAAGGTGAAATAATACAAATGGAGGGAGAGGGGCAAAGCCTGAGAAACCAGTGGGAAAATATTAACAAGATCTGGCGGCTGATGGCTGTGTAGTCCCCACCATCGACCCTCCAGATGGTGCTTATCTTACATGTAAAATGGTCCATCCCCTATTACCTCCCGAGAGTGATCATTTTTCTAGCAGCCGAAGAAAGAAATGGTACAAAGTGATTTCTAGTAATATTATTTTCTATACTTTAAATTTAAAAATAATTTAGCCTCGGCCCTGGCCGGATACCTCAGTTGGTTGGAGCATTCTCCTGACATGCCAGGTTTGATCCCCGGACAGGGCACATACAAGAATCAGCCAATGAATGTGTAAATAAGTGGAACAACAAATTGATACTTCTCTCTCTCCCTCCCCCCCCCAAAATAAAAACAAAATAGTAATTTAGGTTAAAAATGTTAAATGGTATTTATTTCCAGGGTTAAAAAAATAATCAACAACACAAATGTTTTTCTTTACCATGAGATGAAAACAGATTCCACCATGAAAGAAGGTTTCAATGGCAACTCAAATACCTATTAGGCTCTGCCAATATTCATCAATTCAACAAATATTTACCACGAAATAAAATATTATGAATTTAATGTTATCGTCTCTTCAGGATTCAACTACAAAGTCAGAGACAGCCAATGAGGGATAAACAACGCCCAACAAGCAGCCAAAAGACAAAGGTAGCAGATTTGCCTCTGATCTTAACTTGAGATCACATAGCAAGTAAATTACTTCATTTCTCCCAGTTTCTACAAATGAGTTGAGTCCCAAAGCAATTTATATTTCTGGCATGCTTTTAGTTTACATGGATGAGTTTTCCTTTCCCATTTTTTATACTATAATTTCATTAATACTCTTGAGGTTGAACAAGACTGGTTTTATTACCTCATAACTTACAGATAAGGATACCAGACTAAAGTGATATAAAGCAATGATTCCAATCTAGGCCCCTGATCCTAAATGTCGTACTTTCTGCTGCATTAAGCTTATCTACTTCCTAAAATTATTTGGACAAACTACAGATGTGGAAATACTTTAGAAAGGCTAAAGCATTATACAAGCGAGAGTAATATTGTTTTGTTTGGGTGTGACCAGGAGAAAATGCAAGTTCTATTGGGCCAAGCAACCATACAAGTTGGGGATCCCTATTTAACAAAAAGAACACAAAATTAAGATCGTGGAGGAGGCTCATGGAAGTGAGGTTTCCTGAAACTGAAACTTCATTTAGCTTCAAGGTAAATCTGCCTCTGGATATAACACACACAAAAATTCACCAGTCAACCTACTAAGATCAAGAATTGCCTTCTAATACCCAACTTCTGCTTCTAAGTGGTAGGAGAAGAACACAGTGGACACAGGACCAAAAAAAAAATAAATTTTTTTTCATATTCCCTCAAGATCATTCACGATAAATCATATAACAAAAACTTCTCAGTAGAAAATAGTCTTTGCTATGTCTTTATTAGCATTAAAGAACAAATTACCAACTAACAACAAAAAATATATAATGAACGTATAAGAGAATTATGCCACTAAAATAATTAAGATTGGACATCAGACCATACATTAACTGTTTTACACACACACAGATATAAACATACACACACTCATATTTACTCACAATTTGGCAAGCAAAAGATCTCATTAAAAAAAATTTTTTTTACCTCGTCTCCGCCCATAGCTCCTGGCTGCATGTAAACACAGAAGAAAACCATGGGTATTTGTATCAAAATGATTAACTTAGAAATAAAAAAACATTCACACAAACCTTTCCTAAGTATTCTCAGAACTGATCTAGAGATACTATTTAAATGGCCTGCAGACATATTATATTTAAAAATCCTTTATGAAGCACAAGTTAAACCACAACCTTAAAGGGAAAAGGGAAGGCAGGGGATGGTGGGTGGGAAGAGATTAACCAATGAACTTGTATGCATATATGCATAGCCCATGGACACAGAAAATGGGGTGGTGAAGGCCTGGGGGGAGGAGGGAGGATGGAAGAGAGCTGGAAGAGGTTAATGGCGGAAGGGGGGGGAGGGGGGGAAGAAGACCTATGTAATACTTTCAACAATAAAGATTAAAAAAGAAAAAAAGAATAGTAACCCCTAAAAAAGAAAAAATAATAAATAAAAGTGTTCACCAGCAAAAAAAAAAAGGGGGGGGGGGGAGGAATTCAACTGGACGTGGCAGCCATTTGAAAAGACACACTAGGTGCTTACGTTTCACACGATTCATAAAGATTTACATTGTGGCCCATTATCTATTATCAGATATAGTAGAGTTCTTAAAAATTTTTTCTAATTTATATATTCATTTATACTATATGTTACTACCATCAGACATCACCTAAACATTGTTCACTGGTGGTCATTCTGAATTCTGAATTTCTATACACACCCACACCCACACACACACACACACACACACACACACACACACACACACTTCATAGTCTCCTGCAAACTACATAGAAATTTTACACAAAATTAACTCTTACTTTACAGATGTTTCTATAAAATTTTCAGCGACCAAATTTTCTCTTGGTCCCCCCATTTACTTTCCATACAGTATCATAGATGAGGGGAAAAGATTGTATTTGTCATTTAGAAAGCCAACTGGAAGAGTAGAAAGGGATGAGTGTACTGGGTATGCCCCAGGTCATGCTGAAGAATAGAGTTCTTCGAAGATTATCTTCCTTAAACCTCAAGGCCCACAGAATGCACTATTGCGGTGTTTAATAGAGCAAGACTGTGGTATCATACATAATTGCTAGGAGATCCTGTTATCTAAAATTATTTTCCAAGTGGAAAGTTTCTCAAATTGGAAACCCCAGGTTCTATAAAAATAAATGAAATCTTTAATCAATTTTTAAATCATGGAGTGTCATAATAGCTTAAAACCAAGAACCAAAGATAATTTGGGGTTGTATCTGCAGTATAAGACAGTACTAAAGAAAACTATTTCCCTCCTAGGGAAAAAATTCAGACTTTTCAGCTAGAAATTTAAAATACCAATTGGCCATTCTCATCTTCTTTAAGTTTCCACTTTTCTTCAGACATACTTTACGCTTACCCAGTTCAAGCTCTACTTCTTCCCTAACTCCTTCTATCACTATAATGTTCAATTTTTTAAAAAAAATCTCTATTGCACGTACAAAGCAATTACTGTTTACATCACTTACAAAGAAAATGCATTCCAAAAATAATTTTTTTTTTTAACTTTTAGACTTTTCATTATTTGGAGGCTGGAATTCATCTTCCCATAGAACGTGTAATAAATGGTAGTTTCCTAGCTTGACCTCCTAAAAAGCCTACTTCATTTATAATAATATGAATGAATTAACAATAACAGATAACATTCAAAAGAGATTAAATAGGTTTTGACATCCTACCACTTATTTTTTTGTCTCTTCCCCCATTCCCAATGATGTCATGCTACCCAACACCCTCACTGCAAAACCTCAAAAAAATAAAGCATTCTGTATTTCAAAATTACTCATTTCTCTTCAAACAACAAATTTCCATTCTTTCATTATATCTAATTTCTAACCAGATACTCAATGAAAAAGAATATGATTACAATCCTAAAGTACAAATGACTCATCAGACCTAAAGGATAAATGAGAATGCTGATCAGTCAAGTCTTTGTCTGCTAAATATTCAGTAATAGAAATAGATCCAGTGAACAGATCCAGACGGGTGTGGGGACAGGAAGAGCATCCTGAATTGGGGAGTGGGAAAGATTTGGAAAAGACATACTGGGGCGTTTTAATCAAAACCTCCTTAACCATGATTTTTATATATTCTTTGCTTTTTCTATTCTAATCAAGGACAATAAATTGATTCATGTCAGCCTAGGGACTCATGGAGGCAAGACGGCATATGGAACAGGCAGCCAATTCAGTACTCGCAGATGCTTCAACTTGCTTTCTTCATTCATAATGGAATTTAATTATGTGCTACCTTGGTTCTAATTTCAGTGTTTTATCTATGATCTCTATGATGATGATTATTATAGCAGCTAAAATTCAATGAGATACTTACTGTGTGCCAGGAACGATTCAAAATGCTTGACACATTGACAATATACCCCGTGATTGTAGGACATAAGTATTCTTAGACTCTTCTCTCAAATGAGGAAAATGGGACACGGTATTAAGTATCTCACCTAAAATCACACAGCTAGGAAGTGGTGGACTTGGAATATAAATCTAAGCAGTCTGGCTCCAGGTTCTGCAGTGTTCAACACCACACTATACTGTTAAGTGCCTAGAGAGCAGGGTTGGTATCTTCTACTCCTTTTAATATCTTCTAGTGAACCTGGTGGAACGCTCTGTACCAAGCTGGTGTTTAACAATTCGGTTTGTCAGCTGAGTATGCAACTGAGGGAGGGAGGAATGCATGCTTTGATGGCCTTTAGAATGTAGGTCAACCCTGTTGGTGATTAAAAATGTGCTCATATGAGGGCCATTTGCAAATAGACCAATTAGATTCAAACACTTCTCTAAGGGAGAGGTAATGACATGAACATCAAGTAGAGAAACTTGGGAGCACAAAGGCAGTGCTTTCCCAGGAGCGCAAATAGGAATTTTAAACAAGGAGAATATTGAACATATAAATTTAAATGAACCAGCAGAGGAGAAAGACGGGGTACTGTGACTAGTTTCATCTACATAGCATATTCTATGCTAGTGTAGATTTATATCAGATACAATAAGATCTGATATACTTTAAAAGTCATATCTATTTCCAAGACCTTTAGTTCTTGGTTATCAATCAACATAATCATTACAGGTAAATTCTTTTATCAATTCATATGTATTAAACAATTTTGCACCTCATAAAATTTAATTTTTAGGAGTCAAAGGTAGTGGTTCCCCTTGGCCAGGGAAGTATTCGCCGGAAGGGAGCCTAAGAGGGGTTCTGCGGTATTGGTAATGTTTTGGTCTTGATCTAAGTTCTGGTTATAGGGCTGTGTTTAATTTGTGATAACACATCAAGCTATGATCTGTGCATGGTTTGGTATGTATATTATACTTCAATAAAAACATTACAAATATTTCAGATGGTTCACTGGGAAATGCTACCATTTTTGTAGTCTTTGAATCATAAACCTGGATAATCCAAAATTAAAAAAGAAAAGTAAAGAATCATTTTTAACCCATCGAAATAAATATAAACGGCCAGATGGAGGTGTCTTTGCTGAAGGTCACATTAAGCTCCAAGGTGTTTCAGGGCATCTTTAGAAGTCAGCAACAGGGCAGAAGACACCAAGACCAGAACCAACAACTACCAGACTGCTCCTTGACAACCACTTCCCCAGCTAGAACCAGAGCACGAACTGCTGGCACCCCTGGACTTGCACCCCTGTGAGAAGGCAATGACTGATGAAGGGGGTGATGTCTCCGTGTGCAAATGGTGCCAGTGTATGTACAAGTCCCTCTGCACCAGGTAGAAAGCGTGTTCCCTGGAAAGATCTGAACTGGCTACATCCACCTGTCCTCTGCCCTCCATCCTTCTCCCAGGGAGGAAAGGGGGACCTGGATACATCTCACCCTGAGATCCTGAAGTATGGCTTAACTAATAATAAAAACTTGTTGGAAAAGTATAAAAAAATGAAAATACATATATACACATATACAGTGGAGTGAAAGTAAGTTTACAGTTGTGAGCACACGAAATACAGAGTTCATTCCTGTATTATTATTTTTCCATATGAACAACTGTAAACCTACTTTTGCCCTACCCTGTATGTATATAAAAGACCATGCAGTTGGCAGTGGGATAGGCCAGAGTTATTCTAAAAATAAGTTTACATGATCAGTGACTGGTACATTGTGAATGGCACTCTCACGTTGATGGAATGGTGCCTTGTTAGCCATACAAGAAAATGCTGTAAGGGGATCATCTGTTACTCCTTATGACTTGGCCTGTAATTGGTTTAAAAGAGCTGCACTCATACATAGAATTCCCCAAGGGCATGTTATAATCTGATTTAAAGATCTAAAGTAATTCTTCAACCACATGGGTTCACCCAAATTTGCTAAAGTTTCTCTAAGCAAAGTTACACTTATACAGGTTCCACTATAAAGGCTCAAAGACAAGGGTCGTGCGGAGATCGAGATCTCCATTCTGTTGTGGATCAGGAGCTATGCACTGTTTTCAGGAACTTAGGCAGAGTCCCTGGGAAGCTGTATTGATGAAAACCAGATGAACAAGATACAAGAACTTAATACAACATTTTATTAACTGGCTTGGAAATATCTATCAGGACTAGTAAAAGTCAACTATAGGAAGAAATTGTTTATTTCTTTCCTTGCAATAAAATCAGCTTCTTAAAAACACCTTGCAAACTTATTTTTTGAATTCCACTTCAGTAAGCAAAATTAAATTCTATTCAAACATCTAATGGCCCCTGTCCAGCTTCCATCTAAGTATTAGTCATGCAAAAAATTCTACCAAAAGATGAGTTAAAGATCTTAAAGTTACTAAAAGAATGTTCCCTTTTCCCTAATTAGACTGTAAATTCCCAAAGAGCAGGAATGATGGGAGTTTATCTCATAAATGCTCCTCTTCTATCTTTGTCTGTATAGTGGTAGGTAACATAGTTTTAGGTCAGTGATTCTCAAATCTGGCACACTGTAATTTGAAAGATCAATTTCTCTATAAACAACATGAACTTAGCAGGTAAAAATGATGCTTGAAGGGATGGGGTACATTTTCATCTGCTACATTTGCAGAAAGTGTTTGCATGTTTTTAAAGCCCCTCCTTCCTACCATTCTCTCTTGGACCTTTCCTATTTTTCTCAGAAAAATCTTTCCATTTCATTTGCAAGCCTAGAAAGTAACACTGAACAGTAAGTAATACTAGTGTTACTGACATACTTTACAAAAGAGAAGACAGACCATGAAGTAAAATGTAATAACCTACCGATGATTTATCATGCTCTAGGCACTGTATGCTAAATGTTAACCAAATCTATTCTAATTGCAAAGCAACTGGCATAATATACACTTCCAGATGTATATTCCACGGAGGCCCAGGAAGAGACCGGCACCAGGTTACTCAGCTACTAAAACAGCAAAGCTGGGACTGAGTCCAGGTCAACACTGGCTCCACAGCATTTGTTCTTTTTTTCCCCTTTAGGTTGAGGTATTATTTATATTCAATAAAACCCAACCACTCTAAGTGTACAGTGTGATCAATTTTGGTAATAATACAGTGAGGTAACCACTACCATTATAATCAAGATATAGAACAGTTCATCTCCCTGAAAAATGTCCTTATGCCCTTTTGCTGTTGATCCCATCCCCCAACCCACAGCCCCTGGCAACCATTAATCTGCTTTCTGTACTATAGTTTGTGTACCCTTTTGACAATTTTACATTAATTGAATAAATGTGTTTGGCTTCCTTTATGTAGCACACAGTATTTTTGAGATTTATCCATGATGCTGCCTGTGTTGATAAATTTTTCTTTTTTCTTTTTTGTTAACCCTCACACAAGGATACTTTTTCCATTGATTTCTAGAGTGTGGCAGGGAGGTGAGGGAAGGGAGTAGGGAGAGAAAGAGAGAAACATTAATGTGAGAGAGACACCTCAATTGGTTGCCTCTCACATGCACCCCAACTGAGGTCAGGGATTGAATCTGCAATCCAGGTACATGCCCTTGATTGCTCTAACCACTGAGATTGCTGGCCAGGGCAATATTTCTTTCCTTTTTATTGCTGAGTAGTATCCCATAGTACTAGTATGGAAATGCCACAGTTTACCCATTCACCAGTTGTTATGAACTAAAATATGCCCCCCCCCCCAAATTTATACACTGTAGACTTAACTCCCAATGTGACTGTTTTTGAAGATAAGGTCTTTAAAGAAGTAATTAAAGTTAATGAGGTCATAAGGGTAAGGCCCTGATCCAATAGGGCTGGTATCCTTATGAGAAAAGGAGATACTGGGCCTGCTCAGAGAAAAGCCAGGCGAGGGTCAAGAAAGAAGGCATCCATCTGCCAGCCAACGAGAGAGGCCTCGGGAGAAACCAACCCTTCCAGTACCTTGTTCTTGGACTTTCAGCTTCCAAAACTGTGAGAAAATAAATTTCTGTTTTCTTAGGGCAGCCCTAGTGAATACACCAGTTGACAGATATTCGGAAAGCCCGTACTCTTAAATCCCAACATTGAAGTATTTCAACCTATCAAGTTCTTAAAAGTACCCAGAAATTCCTTTAAAATTTCCACAAACTTCATTCTCTAAGTGTCTGCTTTTAGTAGCATCATCTAAGATGAATGAAAAAGAACTTTTCAATCAAATTTTGTTTTATTTCATTATTACTACCATAGCATTATTGTTTTTATTCATCATTATACTTAAAGCTGTTATTTTATGAATTAAAATCAGTGTTTTATTAGGTATTTTTAGAGTCCACATATAAGTGAGATCATGTGATACTTACCTTTCTCTGACTGGCTTATTTCATTTAGGACATTACTCTCCAGGAATATATTCATTTTAAATAAAAACCAGGTAAGCTGCCCAAGGTGATGTAGCAAATCGGTAATGCATCAAGGATTTAAACCCAGATTTGTTTGCCCTTCCTCCCCCAAACTGCATTATTTCCACTATCCTAGGCTGAAGAAAAAAACTTTTGCAGTTAACAAAGGTATTTGTGTATGAAGAACAACAAAGAAAAGAAGCAAAGTTTCATCTCCTTAAGTTTACCTAGGGATTCTCTGCATACCAAGTCCCGGAAAGCAGACGTCCAGTTGGAAGTGTGGTTAAAATTCCTGCCGCTAACAAGGAAGACTATGTTCTGAAAGTAAAACCGATCCTTTTGGAGGTGCACTAATTCTCCAAGATCAATAAAGTATTCTTTAGCTAACTCTTATCAAGGAGCTCAATGAAACTTGAGTGATCTTTCAGGGAAAACCCAAGAGTAGAAATCGCACTGGATTGAGAGACTGGAAGAATAAAGGGTGTGTCCAAGCCACAGATGGCGAGTTGCTGGCTGCATGGCATCAGCAAGTTGCATTACCCTTTGTAGAAAATGAAAACGCTGCCATGTTTTAAACAAGATTACAACAAAGATGAGATGAATGAGCATCATTTTCAACTTTCCTATCAAAGTGGCCCAATGGCAAAGGAAAATGAATCAAAGAGCTTTTTAGAAAAGGTTTTCAAAAAATGTTTTAGAGGGACAGGGAGAGAGCAAGAGAACCATCAATCGGCTCCTACCAGAACGTGTGTCCTGATCGGGAATCAAACCGGCCACCCCTTCGGTGCACAGATGATGCCCAACCAACGAAGCACACCAGCCAGAGCGACCCTTTTGATGTTTTAAAATATATTACAGAATCATCGAATCTTCTGCATGAAAATAATTATTACGATGACCTAATTTCAGTCTCCTTTTCTTAAAGATGAGAACATTTAGAGGCTAACGGGGGCAATTTAAGTAACATGCACCAAGTGGAAAGAACATAAGCAAAACCTCTTATTTAAAAGCAGAGAATTAAAGAGAATCTAAACAAAGCATCAAAATTTTTTAGAAAGAAAAATGCCTTCTAGCTTCATTTTTACTTTACACAGAAAAGAAAAAAGTATATCCTCAGCCTCTTGCAAAAGAGAACGCACATCATGTCAGATTCAGTCTTTCCTCAAATACACACACTCCTTCAGGCAGACACACTACCATGCTGTTCTTTCCTTTTACATTCGACTCTACATCTCACCACCTGGCTGACGTGTTCCCACAAACTTTCACAAAATCGCAGAAGCTCAGCAAGTTAAGCATGCCTATTCATCTTCACCCCAATGTACCTACATCTAGAAAAAAAACTTAGAGGTAGCACAATCTGAACGTAAAGTGACCATTCTTTCAGAAATTAAAAAACAGCGGTGAATACTCTGGAGTGAAATTTTATTGTTTCTGAGACCCTCAAAAAGGGGATACTAGCTCTTTAGAATAAAATGCGTGCACAGTGAATGAGAACCGCATGTCAAGAACTGTCATAGGTTCTCTGCAGAGCTTACTCGGAGGTAGACTGCATGTTGGAGCCAAAAGAAATATGAAATATGTATTTTAGAGATAACCTGAGATCTGCCCTAAGGAACGCCACTGGCATTTTAACATCCCTACTCTAAGAAGAGGGAAAGGGGCCATATTGTACACAACCCTGGATTTAACCCCGGGGTGTATCAAGAGTTAGCTTGTATATCTGAAAGGGTAAGAGTGGACAACCTGATATTACTCATTTGATAGAGGAGAAAACTTACATCAATGGCTGTATAGGTCCTTCTGACAACTGATCATTTCAGTTTAGATGACCTCAGCAGTGGTAATTCTCAGAGGAAAAGAACGTACTGGAAACACCAAAGAATGGGGAATTGGCTCATGCACACTTAGGAAGTAGGACTGAGAAGTGAGAATGCTCACCAGGATACCTGGCTCTCTCATCAAGTCAGGAATGAGAATATGATGTCTTCGTCAAAGTATTTATTTGATTCATAGACACTGGGAGGAGAATTGATAACAGCCAGAAATTTCTTCCAGGGTTAACTAATATAATGTCTTTCTGGTTAACAAGGTTTTGATGCTCCAGAACTCAATCCAATAATTATTACTGACAAATATATTTCTAACCTAAAAAGCTGTTGACACCTATATACTATGTAAATTCTACTAATGGGATGTCCAGTTTGAACTGTGGCTATCTACCAAAATGGGAAAACTCTGAGTTATGCATAAATAAGTTGACTTAGTCATTCACGTTATCTAACCCACTCCTCCCCTCTGTCCCTTCATCTCCCTCCTTTCCTCCTCCTCTTTCCTTACTCCACCCCAATAGTATGCAGCAGGGGTCAGCTAAGTTCTCTGTAAAGGACCAGACAGAAAACAGTTTAGGGCCAGTGGTTCTCAACCTTCTGGCCCTTTAAATACAGCTCCTCATGTTGTGACCCAACCATACATTATTTTCGTTGCTACTTCATAACTGTAATGTTGCTCCTGTGATGAATCGTAATGTAAATATCTGATATGCAGGATGGTCTTAGGTGACCCCTGTGTAAAGGTCATTCGATCCCCAAAGGGGTCGCGACCCACAGGTTGAGAACCACTGGTTTAGGTTTTTTGGGCTCTACCGTTGTAACACAACAGTAGTCACAAGACAATCCATAAATGAAAGGAAGCGGCTGTGTTTCAATGAAGCTCTTTACAAAAGTAGGCTCACAGGACTGTAGTTTGTCAGCCCCTGGCACACTGTAGCCGTTCTCAAACTTTAGCCTCCATCACAATCACCTACAGGACTTGTTAATATACAGATTTCTGGACCCCATCCTTAAAGTTTATAATTCAGCAGGTTTGGAGTGGGACTTGAGATTCGACATTTTTTAGTAAGTTCCCAAAGGATGGTGATGCTCCAGGGACCACACCTTCAGAACCACTAGTATAAAATAATGGTCTACATTTTACTCATTGAAATGTTGAAATGTAGTAAACAATTAAAAAGTGGAAATATCCCAATAAATCATCACATAGTTATATAATGTCTAATCCCTGGGGTGTACATCTGAAACCAATATAATACTGTATATCAATTGTAATAGAAAAATTTAAAAAATTACTAAAAAGAAAAAAAAACATGGAAATAACATGCTGTAAACTTGACTGCTAATTTTATAGGATATTTCACGTGAAGACTTACTGTTAAGTGCCATAATATTATCTGTTCCTGGATGATGGAAATTTATTCCCATGCGTCCTAAAAAATAAAATAATTGTATTTTAAGCACAAAGAAAATAATGCTTAATATAATCATTTCAAAACACTGTAAAATACGAACATTACAAAAAGCCAAAACAAATTAATCGACAACAAACAATGCTATCAAAGGCCATAGTGATCACAAAAGTTTTTAAATCAAATTATAAAATATACACATGAAAAAGTTTAAAACAAAGCCAACGTCTCAATAACAACAAATAGAACAAAACAAAACAGTAAGCTCCCATTATAATCCTCTGACATTTTAATGCATCTCTGCATTCCGATTTAAACATGCCAACTCCCTGAATTAAGCATTTTATTTAAACAACCATTCACAGTGCCCTTCAAATTCAAGCAGAAAAATAACGAATGCAAGAACTATATAAACTTGAAGCTGAGGAGGAATAAAAAGATAAAGTTCTCATAGTGACTCAAAAATGCAATAAGTACCAGAATGGCAACTAGAAGAAAGGTGGTAAAATTTGTATAATGAACTGGGAAACAATGACTAGAGAAAAACCTGGGGTTCTTATTGCTGTCCCATCACTAATTAGTTGTATGACCTTGGGCATAATGTTTACCTTCAGACCTTTGTCCTTATAGTAGTTACAGAGGTTGCAAACTTCTGCCCACACTGGCTGGCTACCTGTGTTTGTTCCCCTACTTGAGCTACGAATCATTTTTACATTTTTAAAGGGTTATAAAACAAAAATTAAAGAACAAATAATAATGTGTGACAGAGACTCTGTGGCCCACAGGCCTAACATATTTATTCTCTGGCCCTTTACAGACAACATAACAAGAATAAATCAGATGTTTCAACTAACAGCATTCAAGGTTAGGAGCGGAAGATGTACACATTTGATTTGGTTTTTCGTTAATTATTTAGGAAAAGGAGGTGGGTGTTTCAAAACAAAAATGAAACAGAGAGAGTTTTATATGAGAAAAAATGTACTTAGTAAGTTTTCTTGACCAATTCCCATAACAAAATCATTACTGAAACAATGCTTTTGGGTAAAGCTAGTATCTATGGACTTGGCTCTGCTAGGTTTTATGTCTAATTGTGTCAAGAGTTAACATGAAATTCTCAGAAAAATGTTAATTTCAGGTCACTACCATTGTTTAAAAAAATGTCAAGGGCATTTGGGGGTGGGGGGAGTGGTGCACAGAAAGCAGATAAGGAACTGATTGGCTCTTACAACAAATACAGTGTTAGAAACAACTGCAAAAGTCCAGTCATCATTTGGTATTGAAATCTGTTATGGGGCACTGAAGGCAAACAGCATTATCAAACTCTTCTGGTCCAAAAAGGGAAAAATCACAGTATTTGCTTCAAATAAAAGGGGGAAATCATGAATTCCTTGTGAAATCAAAACCATCCTAATATCTTAAAGACTCTCAGATCATAGTAATTTGTGAAAGGTCATTTCATATTAAGGCATAAGGAAAAAACAAAACTCAAGTGTAATGTTGCTTGCATTGATGTATGTGTGTGTGTGTGTGACAGAGACAGTAATTAAGAACGGAAAAATCATCAATAGTTGATGAATTCTGATGAAACTTTTAACTTAACCATGAAGCATTGAAGAACTTCCAAAAAATTTATTTTCAGTTTTTATTATTTTAAACTTCCTTATCCGGAGGAAGGTATTACGTCTATCTCTAGTTTTATGGAAACTATTTTGCTAACATTTATGTTATGGTAAAATTCTTTTTAATAATATATTTGAACGTTTTCTATAGAAAAATCATATTAGTAACAAATCATCTCAATAACTGAATTGACTGTTTTATTGTTTTTAATGAATTTTTTAATATCTTTTCATATTTACCAGAAGCTAATAATTAGGAGTTTCAAAAACTACCAATTATTAAAAGACAAATTTAACAGTACCTATGTGTCATATGTTTTTCCAGCTCCTAAGTCAAGTTAGAGTCCCTAAAAAATTATAGTCTGTATCATATGCTGGGAGTGCTATCTCCACCACCTTGATCAGAACCTATTATAGGAAAATGTGTCACCAGAATAGACTTTGACTCAGTAGAGAGAATTTCATTCTGATTTTAGTTAGCTACTATATCAGTATTCTCTCTAGTATTTTCAGATAATCAAGATACTCTGTGGATTCATTACCACCAAATACTAACAGTCATGAAAACTAGATGTGATTTACACATATTCTGAGGTATTCACATTTAATGGTAAATATCCCAGTCACTGCAAAGTCTGCCTAAAAACCCAACAGTTCAAAATCACTGCCTATCCGAACTTTAGGAAATATTATGTAGAAAAGGTCTCTCTGATCTTTAAGCAAGGAATATTCAGAAGTAAGGGTGGCTCTTAAAAGATAGTTATATTCCCTAAACATTCCTAGAATAATAAAGGGTTATCAAGAAAACAAAAATTTAGCTGATCCTCATTCAACTTCTTTTATTTCTTTTTCTTTTTTCTAAATATATTTTATTGATTTTTTTGCAGAGACGAAGGGAGAGGGATAGAGAGTTAGAAACATCAATGAGAGAGAAACACTGATCAGCTGCCTCCTGCACACACCCTACTGGGGATGTGCCTGCAACCAAGGTACATGCCCTTGCTGGAATCGAACCTGGGAGTCCGCCGGCCGACGCCCTATCCACTGAGCCAAACCGGTCAGGGCTCTTTTATTTCTTGTGCTAAACTCATTAATGGTAAAGAATTAGATAGTTTATGCCTGGCTCGTGTGGCTCAGCAGTGATTGAGTGTTGACCCAGGAACCAAGAGGTCACTGGTTTGATTCCTGGTCAGGGCACATGCCAGGTTACAGACTAGATCCCAAACAGGGAGCATGCAGGAGGCAGCCAATCGGTGATGTTCCTCTCTCATCGATGTTTCCATCTCTCCATCCTTCTCCCTTCCTCTCTCTAAAAAATCAATAAAAACATTTTAAAAAGAATTATGTAGTTTACAATCACTGCATCAAATAATAGTTATTGTATGTTTCTGTATGCCCTTCTCAGCAGTCCTCCAGAGTTGGATCCTTTTTGGATGCTTTCCATGAGGTGTTAGGACTTTTCAGCCAGGAAAAATGAAAAGAAACTTGGTAGCTTTCTCATTAATCACCCTCCATCCCATAATGATTTCTTTTGATTCAATCTTTCTAAAGATGCAGCAAAAACAAGAGCCTTGGGCAATGTTTTGTAGACAAAGGCATCATCACTACTTGCTTAAAAGCAGAAACTTTTTGTTTTTCCTGGTATCCTCCCTAATTCTGTTGGCCTCTTTGACCCATGGATCTCTGGATCAATATATTCAATAAAATATATTATGAAAAACTCTGGGTCAATGCCAGACCCACTAGAATCAATTATTTAAATATAATCTATATTTTTCCAACTAAATGCAAATTATTTTTAGTAAAACCACTTATGGCTTTCTTTACCTTTTCAAAAATTCATGTTTAGATTATAAAGTGCAATATACCTTCATTGGAGAAAAATGAGACAATAGAGAAAAATAAGGAAAACAAGATCACCAATCAAAGACAAGCTCTGTTAACTTTCTGATTTACAGTCTTCTAGTTTAGGAACTGCATATGATATGACCAAAGGTGTCTTTTCTAAAATTGGGGAATTATTTTATAATTTTATTTTTTATTTAATATTTTGAATGCCTTAAGTCTTACAGTTATTATGGTATTTTGGAGGAGAGACAAATATATAACAGCAAAAGAAAAACTGATTCCAAATTCAGATGAGGCCATTTCTTTTTCCTTTCTTTTGTCCAACAAACACTGCTGTTTAATCAGCTGTGAAAATAGAATCAAGTGTGTGACATCTGGTGATTTTTGTTAATTCAGTCTGGTGCTGCCAGCGTGACATTTTGTCACCTGTCCATGGTCTGCTATTTTTAAATTGTTCTTGTCAGCTAGCTATCTTTTAAGTGTAGTGTAAAATATAAGGTTTCGAAAACTGGGAGGCCTACTTGGTTTTGCTGAGTTGAATGATGCTGTGGAAATCTGAGACTGTGTCCCACTTTTCCCACTGCACGGGGCCTGATAAATGGGGGTAAGAGGGGATGGAGGGAGAGTTTAGAGAATATGGTTCCATATGGTTATTCAGATTGTAAAAATCAGCCTCGTAAGCTCAATTCACATTCATATTTAAGAGAACAGTTATTCTTTTTTAAAAACTACCTCTACTATTATTCAAAGTGTCAGAGTCCAACTAAAGCCGTACTTTTATACGACCAAAATTAAAATCATAATTTTTATTAATTCATACTTAATTATGCAAGTCACCTCTTCACTTCTACACTATGTTATGTGATAGGGAACAACTGCTGTATCTTCCTATAATCATCCCCATTTGCTCTAAAAAGTCAAGTCCTTCAAGAGACCTTCCCAGAACAGAAAGTAAGTGCCATGTTCTAGAAAAGATTATAAGACAAAATGAATATTCTTCTGGATTCTGTTTCCTACCACTTTTCTCTATAAAGTTGAAGGTATTTTCCTTCAGAGAAAGTATCCACAAGATGTAATAATATGATATGTAAGAATACAATAAAATGGTCTTTTAAATCCCTTTCAAGGAAAAATGATTAGAGACTGGTACTATAGTATTCTAAGTATGTTCCAAAGAACCAAGAAGCAAAAGCTGTGAGCTTAGGCCTGAGGTCAAATCCTAGTTTCCTTGCACACCAGTAGTGGATGTTAGGCATGTGCCTACATTTCCTCATTTCAGGCCGTACTCTGGAACAATTAAATTGGAATTTCTGGAGGTAGTACCCAAGATTAAAGTACTCAGTCTTTTTCTTCCAAAATTCTCAGGGGAAAAAACCAACCATCTCTCAGGTGATTACATTGCTATATTGAAAGGATCACTGGGCAAATTAATGGGAAGTACCTATAAAAAGATCACTCAGCTTCTATCTACTGTGTCCCTCCCCCCCTTACCCCCACCCCAATTCCCATACAGAACAAGAACAACCACTTTTTCTAATTCAAAACCTGTGCCCTAAAACTGTGGAATCTGCTAACTTTTATATCAGATAAATAACCTGATAAGAGCTTAAGGGAGGTAGCACAAAAATAGAACTGGAGTAATGATTCAGGTTAGTAAAGAGACAGTATGTTTTTCTGAACAGATTGAGTGTAATAATGACAGGTGCACTTTTCCTAAAATGAGGAGACCTCGACACGCCACAAAAAGGGCCAATTTTGTGAAAGGCTAAATGTCACTAAATATAAATTGTAATGAATAAATAAAAATGCCTCCAAAGGGGTGGCATCTACACCTTCCAAATTTCTGTCAATTTAAATTTTAAAGCACTATTATTGGAAGACAGCTATTTTCCCCCAAGTTTGAGTATATATTTGAAAAGCAAACCCTTCAAGATCAGTTCTCAACTGACACCTGCTCTTTTCATTTCTCAAATTTCAGTTCCATGAATGGTGAAGGAAGAGAAAATCTTGTCTCTCAATTTCTCCTCCACTGCCCAGTGCACTATGGTTGGTATTTCCCTGTTCTTCTTCTCTCTCAGGACTTTGTCTTCTTTGAATCTTAATCCTAAGGGAGGGTATGATTAATCAAACCTAATGACCCTGGGTTTTCATAGCGGCTACATGAACCCTCATCATTAGTAGCAAGTCAGTGGACCACTGTAAGGAGGGTGTAAGGATGAACCTCTTCCTCTATCCCTTACTCGCAATGCCAGAAATCCCATTAATCCTCACAGTTATGAGAAGAGTTGAATATCCCTTCAGTCCACTAGAAAAGAGGGTGGAGAATAATTCCTCCCACCCAGGCCTCACTTACACCTAGACCAAGCCAAGGACTTTTGTACTTAGAAAAGAAATGAGGAACCGCTTTCATTAGTTCATCCCCCACCTCAAAACTCCCCTTCTCATCTCTTGGAGGCATTATCTCAAATGAGCATTAGGGAAAGTCATACCTAAGATGTGGTAAGAGGCAAATGTAATGATGACATGTTTCTCTGTTATAACCAAGAACTGTAATTTGAGCTCTTTAAGAAGACAAAATTCAGTCTAAGTTTTATCTAAATAGGGTTCTGTGATCTGATCAACACTGCAGAAGACATTCCTGAGTGCTGTGAAGAAAGACTAATTTGACTTTTTTTTCTATTACTTTACTACTGGAGGGGGAGGAGGAAGGGAGCCTTTTAAAATCTCCTACAAACACTTTCAACGCTGACCTAGTATTATGTATAAACCAAACTGGAAAACTGTTAAAGCTCTCTACTGAAGTGGAAATCTTAGTACTTCCTGAACTTCCTATTTCATCATTTCTCCCACTAACTCTTTCTTCCCACTGAATCAAGAGAACAGTTGAACAAAGGAATTTCTTACTCAATACATTTCTAAGGTGAAATATCATTGTGAACATATTTTCACCACCTTCACTTTAAGTACATATGAGGTACTTTATTTTTCATGACTGTGACAGCCTCTATTTTATTATACTTTCTTTACATCATTCAGATCTGCAATTTGGGAAAGCCAACATAACTTAGGAGGATTCTTCTCCTTTCTCCTTTTGGTGGTTTTTGATCATGACAATCATTATTTACACATGGGAAATACAAAACTTTGGCAACTTGCGTTTGCAAACTTTGAGCACTTAGCTGCAGCCTAGCTAGAAGGAAACATTGTAGGAATATAAAGGTTTATTTTATTGCCCAGGTCAGGCAGTAGGCATACCATTACCACTGCCAGCAAAACAAATTATAGATACCATTTGAGCAGTTTCTAGTGTCAGGAACTTGATCTGATTCTGCGAAGTAGGTGCTTTATTTTAACAATGAGGACACTAAGACTTTAAACGGGCTAACTAGTTTATCTAGATCAATAGCTAACTAGAGGCAGAGCCAAAATTCAAACGCAGGTTTGAGTGACTGCAAAGCCAGAAAGGCCGAGTTGGAATTTCATCTCCTCTACAGAGAATATAAAATGTCTGAAAGAATGATAATAAAAAAATTTTTTTTTTGTTATCTCTAGGTAGTAGGTCTCAGGTGACTTTTTCCACTTTCCTTTTGTTTTTTTATGTACTACTCGAATTCCTTACAATGAAAAAGAATGTATTATTTTCTAAAGAAAATTGAGTTTCGGAGGAAAACACCAAAACAAGCAAGCATATAAAAAAATCAAGGACTCTATAACTTGAGTGTTGAGACCCTCAAAATAGTGTTCCCATGTTCAAGTGGGAGAAGAGGACACTAAAGACAAGAGGAAAAACAGAATGGACTGGAGGGAAGTGTTTCTAGACAGACTCATCCAGAAGCCAACGGATAGGTCTCCTAGCCCACGACCTTTCTCTTAAAGCGCAATTCACCCAGATGCTTACATATTTTGATTTTTAATTGACCGGATGTTTATATCTTTTGATCCAGAGACCCTCTATATGAATTTTCCTTGAGAGAAAAACTATGTGCAAGAACTCACGCAGGGCAGCCTTACCGACAATGGAGAAAAAAAGCTGGGAACAATCTAAGAGTCCAAAGTATAAGGCCAATCAATAAGTTATGAAGATGGGATAAAAACATGGATAATGTTCATTATGTGGGAAATAGAAAAATAAAGGCTACGCCATCACAATGTTTGACTTTTTAATGACCTTTTTGTTATAATTTGCTCCTTTTTAAGCGTCAAACGTTAACTTAAAATCTTTCCTTTAAAATACCAGCATCATAATCATGTTACTAGAAATAATAAGGTACAAACACATGATGCTGTAAGTCGGACCCAACAGTCTTCCAGCTGGAAAAGGGAAGCAGGAAGCTCCGACACCCTCACCAGAGAATACTGATGCGATGCTGTAACTGAACGTGAGAAACAGTCCCCTCACAAGGAAATCAATGTGGGTGGTATGATGAACTGAGAAGTTGCAACTATACTGAGGCTGTAAAAAAAAGTACATATTAAATGCTTCCCAATTTCTTAGGACATATATCTGTAAGTACAGTGCAGAAGGCTTTTATAGGTGAACCCTCACATTTGCAAGTGTAGTGAAAAAATTTACGCACAGGCAGTTAGACGTGCAATATTTTAAAAGGCCAGGAGAAAACAAGATGGCAGCATAGGGTAGACACCGTATATGCAGCTGTGAACAACTATTTCAGAAAAACCACGAAAAGAACACACGGACACCACTCGCACCCACAGGACGGCTGGCTGAGTGAAAATCCTACAACTAGAGAAGAGTCTGAGACTCAGAGGAGCGGCGGAAGCAAAGTACAGAGATACGGAGGCGCGCGCACGGGCTCGGGGAAGGGCTGGTACCGGAGGTCGTGGTTCTTTTCCAAAACGGAGAGAGCCACAAGTCCCCAGCGGCTCTGAACTCCAGCTCCAGACGAGTTTTGGAGGTCCCACAGACACCCAGAGACTAGCATCAGAAGGAAATCCAAAATGGGTTTCTCTCAGCGTTGCTTACAGCAAATAT
>PVJC01022605.1:0-27150 GCA_004026665.1 Murina feae
GAGAAATCAGCTGACAGTCGTATGGGTGCCCCCTTGTAGGTAACTAACTGCTTTTCTCTTGCAGCTTTTAAGATTCTCTCCTTGTCTTTTGCTCTTGGCATTTTAATTATGATGTGTCTTGGTGTGGTCCTCCTTTGGTTTCTTTTGTTTGGGGTTCTCTGTGCTTCCTGTACTTGAGAGTCTATTTCTTTCACCAGGTGGGAGAAGTTTTCTGTCATTATTTCTTCAAATAGGTTTTCAATATCTTGCTCTTTCTCTTCTTCTGGCACCCCTATAATTCTGATGTTGGTATGCTTGAAGTTGTCCCAGAGACTCCTTACACCATCTTCATACTTTTTGATCCTTTTTCTTTTTTCTTTTGGCTTTTCTGGCTGGGTGGGTTTTGCTTCTCCATATTTCATATCTTTGACTTGCTTCTTGCGATCCTCTCGTCTGCTATTGGATCTCTGTATAGTATTATTTATTTCAGTCAGTGTATGCTTAATTTCTAGCTTAATTTCTAATTCCTTTTTCATATGCTCAAGGGTCTCACTAAATTTATCGGCAGTCTCTAGAAACTTCTTGAAAAACCTAATAACCGTGGTTTTGAACTCTATATCCTGTCGTTTTCTTTCCTCCATTTCTGTCATTTGTGACCTGTTTCTTTGTCTCCACATTTTGGCTGCTTCCCTTTCTGAGTTAAGTGATCACTGAGAGGAATTAACCTCTAATCCACTTGGTTATGAGAGTCAGCTGTGTCTACAGTGGGAGAACTTTTGTGCTGGAGCCACCCTTATGGGGCAAGAGTTGTTTTAGTGGGGCTTTTGTGCTCACTGCGTCTGCCCCGAGTGTGTTTCTTGTGAATCTGAGTTTTATTTAGGATGATCCCACTCTGGCCACTGTGTGAGGCTGGCTCTTGTATCTCTAAGGGGGTGTTGATTTAGCCTTTGCCTTAGGCTACTCAGCCTTTTATATGCAAAAGCCTCTGATGCAGCTTGGGAGGGGCGGGGCCTCGGGGAGTTTACAGGGCGGAGCAAACAGCTATGGCCGATTCTCAGCCCTGCACTAAGAGACACTGGGTTTCTGTGTCCCATGGTAATTGCTGCAAGTAACGCTGAGAGAAACCCGCTTTGGATTTCCTCCCGGTGCCAGTCAGTCCCCCTTCTCCAGGTGCGCGTCTGGGTCCCCAGAAACTCACCTGGAATTGGAGTTCAGAGCTGCCGGGGGCTTGTGGCTTCTACCGGTTTGAAAAAGAACCACATCCTCTGGCACCAGCCTTCTCCCCGAGCCCCGTGCGCGTGCCTCCGTACCTCTGTACTTTGCTTCCGCCACTCCTCTGAGTCTCAGTCTCTTTCTAGTTATAGAATTTTCACTCAGCCAGCCTTCCTGTGGGTGTGGGTAGGTGTCCGTGTTTTCTTTTCGTGGTTATTTTGAAATAGTTGTGCACAGCTGCATTTACGATGTTTACCTTATGCCGCCATCTTGCTGTCGGTCCAGAATCCTGCTTTTAAAATTAAAAAAAAATTAACACACAGTAAAATTAACTGACAGGATACAGGATAGAAGTTCCCTTCCCCCCAATCCCTCAGACTGTCTCTTTGTAATCACACCTTCCCCATCCCTAATGCCTGATTTGTTGTCTGTCATTATAGTTTTGTCCTTTTGAGAATGTCATACAAATAGAATCCTACAGTATATAATATGTCATACGAATAGAATCCTACAGTATGTAATATTTTGATCCCGGCTCTTTCACTCACCGTCATGCTGCTCAGATTTATCTATGTTGTTGCATGTGTTAGTAGCTCATCCCTTTTCATGGCTAAGGTGTATTCCATTATATAGGTACATGTACAGCAGCTTATGTATCCATTTACCTATTGTTTCTACTTTTGGTATGAATAAAACTCCTGTAAACATTCAGATCCAGGGTTTTTAATTTCTTTTTTGCTAAGACTTCTGGTACAGTGTTACGTTTGAGTGGACAGCCTTCCCTTGTCTCTGATCTGAGAGGGAGAAAGCCTTCAGTCGTTCAACATTAATTATGGTATTTGCTGTTGGATTTTTATACATGTCCTTTATCAAGTTGAGAAGTTTCCATTTAGTCCTAGTGTGCTGACAATTTTTGTCAGAAGGATAGAGAAGTTTGTCAGATGCTTTTCCTCCATCAATTGATAGGATCTTGTGGTTTTTCTTCTTTAGATAGTTAACGTGGTAGGTTACATAGATTGGTTTTCAAATACAGAATCAGCCTTGTATATTCTGGATAAACCCCGTTGATCATGGTGTGTTTTTCTGCTTGCTGGTTTCCTGGATTTGAACTGATTGTATTTTGTTGAGGACTTTTGCATCTGTGATCGCCCAGGGTATTCATGTTTACTTTTCTTGCATTATCTTTGTTTGAGTTTGCTGGCCCCTTAAAATGAGTTAGGAAGTATTCCCTTTTATTCTCTGGAAGAGATTGTGTAGAATTGGTGGATTCTGCTGTTTAACTTATAAAAATTTCTCCATGGCATCAAACTTAAAAATAATTAATGTCTCCATAATCATAGTGCATATTACAATGATAATATTTTTTTCAATATTATACCAAGTGGCATTTATTGAGCACTTAGCTTGTTTTAGGTACTCTAAGTGCTTTACCTGTATTACTCCTGTAATCCCTACAATATCTGATGGAGTAGGCACCATTATTCTCTCCACTTTACATTCAAAGAAAAATAAGACACAAAGTTTAAGTAACCTGCTAAAGCTCACAAAATTTCTACAGGGCCGAGGAGGATTTGAAGTCAGGCTGTTTGATTCTAGAACCCGTGGACTTAACTATTACATTATATCATGTGATTATATCCTAATTTAGTTATGCAGGCCTCCATTTGTGATAATTAGGTATTTTCAATATCCTCATTATGATGAATGTTCTTGTGTTAAAATCTTTGATAATCTCTGACATTTTCTTCAGGGTGGATTCCTAAAAGTACTCATTCAGTGTCAGAAGTACATGCCTATTGTCAGAGCTAACACATACTTTCCAGGAATCTGAACAAATGAGAGATTCCAACAGCAAGGGTTGAGAGTGCTCAATTCAGTGTTCTCTGCCAGAATCGAATAAGTATGGTTATTTTACATATTTTTAAATTCACTTTGATTGCAGAGAAATGGTTTCTCAGTGCTTTAGTTTCCCTTTCTTTTTTACTAGGGAAGTTGATATTTAAAAAATGTTTATTGGTTTCTCATATTCCTTTGCTTGTGAGGAAAATTTCTTCATTTTTTTTCTAATGGGGACAACAGTATTTTTATCCATGATTTGTAAGAGGTATGTTGTATATATAAATATCTTATCCTAGTTCAGAAGTTTTGCTTTTTTCACTTGGACAACAGAAGGTTTTCATTTTTATTTAGTCAAAATTATATTTCTTTTCCCTTGTATTTATTTTTTCATTGTTCTATTTCTAGATCCAGAATCTCGATTATGTATTAATTCCATATAATCCTTCATGTCTTTTCCCTGTTTTATGGTTTAATTAAAATTTTTTAAACTCTTCGCTCATTTGGATTTTATTTTAGCGTACAGTAAGGAGTTGACTTAAACAGATGAACAGGTTTAACAATTAAATTGCTTATATAAGAAGTTTTCCTTTCCCCACACATTTGTAGTACCACCTTTATTTCATGCCTGTATCCTAATGCACAGAAACAGTTTTGTGATGTCTAATTTGTTCTACTTCTCCATTAATTAATTGTTGTAGTTTGTTAGCTTGTTAATTATCTCATAGAGCAAGACTCCTCTTGTTTTTGGGAAGAACACTATTTGCTATTATCACTTGTTTATCCTTTTAGGGGAACTTTAGAATCTCTGTCAAATTTTGCCAAAGTGCCTCTGGGTTGTGACAAATCTATTTTGTGGGAAATATGGCATTTTATTTATTTTTCAAATATATTTTTATTGATTTCAGAGAGGAAGGGAGAGGGAGAGAGAGAAACATCAATGATGAGAATCATTGATTAGCTGCCTCCTGCACACCCCTTACTGGGGATCGAGCCTGCAACCCTGGGCATGTGCCCTTGACCAGAATTGAACCTGGGACACTTTGGTCTGCAGATCAGCGCTCTATCCACTGAGCCAAAGCAGCTAGGGTGAAAAAAAGTGGCATTTTACAAGTTTGAATCTTCTCATTCATAGTGTGCTTTTCATGTGCTCAAAGGTTAAAAAAAGTCAGTGAAGATTCGTGATTATTTTCCTATCTATTTTTTACATTTGTTTGTGAAAGTTATTCTGGTATTCTTTATTCTTATTGTTTTATTCTTTATACATTCTTTTAAAGGTGTCTTTTAAATTTATTCTTAATTTTATTTATGTTATTCTTAAGTTTTAAACTATATAAGAAATAATTAAAACACATTTATTATACAAACCAATATCTTGTGTTTTCCAATAATTTGCTATTATAGGAAATTTTAAAATTCAGGCTGTATTTGAATAACTTTTTACTGTTGGCTATTAAGTTGGTTACTTTAATTATGCTGTGGAAGTTTTCTTTAATTTCTAGTTTTCT
Source organism: Murina feae (assembly GCA_004026665.1). NCBI lineage: Eukaryota > Metazoa > Chordata > Mammalia > Chiroptera > Vespertilionidae > Murina > Murina feae. The sequence goes on from PVJC01022605.1 coordinate 4,536, forward strand.
AGTTTTGTTTTGTTTTTTTAATTAGAATGGATGTGGTGTGTGGTCAAATGCCTCTTTAAAATTTATTGGAGTGTTTAATATAACATAATGTAAATAAATATCTATTTTGAGTTGCCCCTGAAGTAAACCCTAGATATATACCTTTTAAAAAATAATGTTGGATTTGATTTGTTTGTATTTTCTATAAAAAGTTTGCTTTTATATTCATGGCAGCTATTAGCATTACACTAACTTTACAAAACAAATTGATGATTTACATGCCCTTCTGTGTTCTAGAATATTTTATGAAACATGGGAATGACCTGTCACTTTAAAACTCAAAAGAACACTTACAGTTCTTCTTAGCCTGTATTCTTGCAGCTAATTTTGGACAAACTTTTCAATATCTTCCATTGCTACTTTTCTGTTTAGGTAATTTGTTTTCCTAGGGAAATGCCAATTTCATTAAGGTTTTTTAAATGCACAAAAATACACATTGCATTTTAACTTGTTCTAACTTAGGTGTTTCTCTTATTTTCTGGATGAAATTTGTATTTTTAATTTAATTTTTTTATTTACCAGTTTTGCTCTTCCTATTTCCTGAGTCATCAATTATAGTTTTAACTAGAGGTCCAGTGCACAAAATTCGTGCAATCGGGAGGGAGGGTGTCTCTCAACCTGGCCTGTGCCCTCTTGCAGTCTGGGAGCCCTCAGGGGGTGTTGGACCCAGGGAGCGGGCCTAAGATGTCAGGCAGATATACTTAGCGCTGCTACGGAGGTGGGAGAGGCTCCCGCCACTGCTGCTGCACTCTCCAGCCATGAGCCCACCTTCTGGCTGAGCAGCGCTCCCGCTGTGGGAGTGCACTGACTACAGGGGGCAGCTTATGTGTTGAGCATCTGCCCCCTGGTGGTCAGTGTGTGTCATAATGACCGGTCATTCCCCTCTTCAGTTTATTTGCATATTAGCCTTTTATTATATAGGATAGTTTTTTTTCAAAATCATCTCTAAATTACTTTGTTTTCTTTTCTAATATCTTTAAGTGCTTTATATGTGTATATATATTTTAATAAGTGAGTTTTTAAAAAATATGTTTTCATTGATTTCAGAGAGGAGGAAGTGAGAGGGAGAGAGAGAAACATTAATGATGAGAAAGAATCATAGATTGGCTGTCTTCTGCACACCCGCTACTGGGGATCAAGCCCACAACCCAGGCATGTGCCCTGACTGGAGATGAGCTGTGACCCCCTGGTTCATAGGTCTACACTTAACCACTGAGACACACCAGCTGGGCTGTATATTTCTGTTCTTTCTTGCTAATGATGCCTGTGCCTTTAAGGACCACTTTAGACTTTCCTTATAAATTTTACAATGTCATGTAATCATTATTTTATTTTTCTGATAGTCTTGTAATTGTAGGTTTCTATTTTCTGTGCAAATAATTATTTAGGAGAGTGATTTTTTAAATTCTAACTTGTCAGGTTGCTTTTATGTGTATATTTGAAAATACCATTTCTAATTTTCTTTCATTTTGTCCAGAAAATATTACTTTTCATTGTGTTTTTCCTTTTTTATTATGTTGATAACAACTATTTATTCTCCCTGTTCATTATGTAATTGTTTTAAGCATTTCCTCCACATATGTTTTATTTTTAATTAAATTTATTGGGGTGACATTGGTTAATATACTATATAGGATTTAGGTGTGGGTTTCTATGTTACCAGATCTGTATATTGCACTGTGTGCTCACGATCCAAAGTCAAATCTTCTGTCACCATATATTAGGACCCCAATCTCCACCTACCACTTTCCCTCTGGTTAACCACACTGCTGTTTATATTTATGAATTTCAGTTTTATATCATGCATATGAGTGAAATCATATGGTTCTTAGCTTTTTCTGACTCACTTATTTCACTCTGCATAGTATTCTCAATACAACTCACGTCTGTTAGAGTGGCCATTATCAATAAGACAAGCAATAAGTGTTGGAGAGGTTGTGGTGAAAAGGGAACCCTCATTCACTGCTGGTGGGAATGCAGACTGGTATAACCACTTGGAAAGCAGTCTGGAGACTCTTCAAAAAATTAAGAATAGAATTACCATGTCACCTAGCAATCCCTCTGCTGGGTATATCCCTGAAAAACTTGAAATGATGTATTCACAATGATATGCACCTCTAAGTTCATTGCAGCATTATTCACTGTGGCCAAGACATGGGAACAACCAAAGTGTCCATAGAGGACTGAATAAAGAAGATGTGTACATACACACAATGCAATACTACTCAGCCCTAAGAAGGGATGAAATACTGCCATTTGCAACAACATGGATGGACCTTGAGAATATTATGTTTTTGCATTTGTTTTGATTGTTTTTCTTGGAACATGAACTGTTTGTAATTTCGATAGCCATTTGTATGTCTTCTATGTCTATCACCTCTTTTCATCATTTCCCTTTTTGACATTTCCCCTTCATTCTATAAGAGTCTCTAAATTTTTTTTCCTCCTCAGTAATTTGATTTTCAGTACTTTGGATCTGCTTTACTGCCTTATTTTCCATTTAGGTTTTGTTTATGCATTTCTGTTTTGTTTTTTTTTAAACCATTTCATAAATGGGTTTTTTTTAAACCATTTTATATTAGCCAACTCCTACTGTAATCTTAGCCTTTCTGTCTATTTAAAAATTTTCTTCATTATGGCCCATGTTTTCTTGCATCATTGAAATTGCAAAATAGATTCTTTCTAAAATTCTTCTTTCTGTACTAAGTTATTTATGGAAGTAGAAGGTGCTTCGTGTTTATGCTGCAGAGAATTTTTCAAAGTTTTTTTTTTGAGTTATCCACCTTTGAGAGAAAAGAGCCAGGTTGTGGGGGTGCCTGTTATGGGGTGGGGGTGGGGGCAACTTCCCTCTATCCTTCTGGGTTCTTGAGGCTGAGACACTGCATGCATGAGAGGTTTGAGAACAGAAAGTTAAAATGAGATTCATATGACATTCTGAGCTAGAGATGAGGTAAGGTGCCTTGGGGCTTCAGAGGGAAGGAAGGTCATTGTAGGATGACAAGAAGAGCAGATGTTCAGTAATTAGTGGTTTCCCCTCCTCTATAGATAAGTCATACAAAGTTATTTCTGGTGACAACTCTTATTGTGGGCAAGGCCCCTAATTTGAATTAAGGAAAAGGTAAGAACTTTTCTCATGAGTCTGCAGGGTCTAGATTGCCTTCAGCTCAAAATAACTCCCATGCCAGGGTGGCACATTTTGGGGAGGCCTGTTCTGAACCCCTTCACTGTGAACAGACTGTCCAGTCCCTGCAGACACTCACCTTGCCAACATCCTTTTAGGTTACTGTTAGCATATCTTCAGTTCAAGGTGTGGTTGTTGTTCATGGTCCTTGGCTAAATTCTGTTTGTGTTGTGTTTTCTGGGGTGCCTTAGCTTGCCTGAGACGGGATCTCCTGCTTCTGCTGCCTGGTGGTTTGAATATTTAGAGGGAGCTTTCTTCATATAATTTCAATCATTTCATAGTTTTTCCTAAACTTTCATCTAAAGACAGTACATTAAACTTTACTTCCTCAGTGTATGTCCTTCCCATGGTTCTTTTCACCTCTCTTCTTTTCTGTTATTCTCCAAAAGGCAGTATACCCCCATCCATCCGCCCTTTTCCCTTGGTTGAGATGCATTTCCAGGAATTGGGGCGTCTGAATGGATGGTTATAGAAAGATGTATTCATGGGGTGGGAGTGCCCTTGAAAGCAGTTCTTTTCAGCAGCGAATTTCTGAGATAGAGGTTCACACCTGGCAATCAGTGTGCTCTCCCGCAGACCACATCCCATTCTTGTGTTTCAGCGGCTCATCCACACTCAGCCTCTTTTTATGCATTTCTATATTTCTTTCAATGGGAATGCAGGAAAGGGTGAATCACATGCCACTGGGTAATTACCACAATGTCCCATGGTGCCTGCTCAGATTTTAGCTTGAAAATTTTCAGTTTGTTACAAAGAAGAAAACGTTTAATTCATGGATAAAGAAATTCAGGAACAGCTATATCTATCTAATATTAACTAACTGGTCACTGTGTTTTTCCTGTTTCGAACCTCTTCCATGCATTTTTAACTCAATTATCTCCACAGAACCATGGATCAGGTATTATTATCCTCCTAAAGTGACTTTCCCAGAGTCTCACAGGTAGACAGTGGTGCCCTCCATTGTGCTAAAACATCTCTGAGGAAAGAGATTACTAAATGTTTCCTATCGTGGAGTTCAAGAGGAAGCTTCTCCCGAGTGGTTGCAGAACCCGGACACCTTTGAAGCCCTCCTCAACGGTATCCAGGTCCTAATTCCTGCAATCTGGAAATGTTATGTTACATGACGTGGGAATTAAGGTTGCAGATGGAATAAAGGTTGCTAATCAGCTGACTTTGAGATTGGGAGATTACCCTGGATTACCCAGGTGGGTCTCTTGTAATCACAGGATCTTAATAAGAGAAGGGAGAAGGCAGAAGGGCCAGAGTCAGGGAAAGTGATGTGATGACAGGAGCAGAAGTCAGAGTGATAGGGTTGCTGGCTTTGAATATAGAAGGGAGTCATGGGCCCAGGAATGTGGGCAGCCTTTTGGATCTGGAAAAGGCAAGGAAATGGATTTTCCCTCTGGAGCTTCTAGAAGGAATGGAGCCCTACTGACACTTTGAGTTTATCCCAGCGAGAATCTAGTTGGCCTTCTGACTCCTAGAACCTTAAGATTTCGGTCTGTTTAAAGCCAAGTTGGTGAGAATTTATTACAGTAATAATAGGAAACTCATACACTCAGTGTATCAGATAATAGCCATGGTCTGACTCTGGGAAGCAGAAACGGGAGCAGGTGGGCATTTCTGTGAGAAGGTACTGGGTTAGAGTTTAATGTGCTTTATATTCATTTTCTCCCTTGTTGCTGTTACCCTGTCTCAGTGAGAGTGCCAGCTCCCGGGAGTAGGAACTTCATCTGTTGTGTTCACTGCCTTATGCCTAGTGCCTGGAATGGAGGAGAAACTCCATAAATATTTGTTGGATTATTACTTTCTGCCCAAATGACATTGTACCAAATAAATGGAACCTAATTTGCATCGTAGATGGAATACCGCCAACTATATTAGTTACAGAAATAAAAAGAAAGAAGAAAAGGAGTTAAAATTATGCCACCCTCCAAGATACGTTGGGTCATATGCAGAATATTTTTTATATAGTTGGTTCATGTTCCTCAAACACTGAATGATCCTTTCATAAAATAAATAGGTGGTTTTCATAAAAATAAATATGATGTATGTTGCATTTTGACTTACAATATGATGTCCCATGTTGCATGTTTGTGACTTAAACACATGTTTAACTGTCAGGTTTTTATAAATACCATTTCACAAGCTGGTTGGCATTCCTGACTATATAGATCACATATATGTGTATTCAATATATAATTAATTATTTGTTGATTATTTAACATATTATAGGTTACTTAAAATATTTGATGGCCACTAATTAAACTCCTTTGTGCTCCAAGTCTGCTACAAGTCACCGTGACTCTCTGGTGGTCAGTGCGTTTGCAGTGATCCCGGAGGCCCAGACTAACTGGCAGAGATGCTGAGTGTGTTTGGGGAGCTATGGGGCTGGCGATGGCTGTTTAATTTGTGCTTAACCTATTCATAAGGCATGCCTTGCCTGGCATCTGTCCCCACTTTATTTCTTCAACCTCAGTTTGCACTCCCCTGTCATGTACTCCTCCTCAGAAATCTCTAGAAGCCCTGCAGCAATGGGAGGCAAAAGCAGAGAAGCACCAACTTGGGAAGCAGACCAAGAGGTGGCTCGTATCAGATGAAGGCATCTCCTTAAAATATTTCATGTGGTGACCTACACTTTTTTAAATAGACATTTTGTTTTTCTTCTCTTCCTGACAGTTGTTTCAGTTTTCCTTCACGCCGACTGCTCCTCTGATACCAGAGTAAGAAGGAGAAAACCATTTGAAACGTTAACTCCGTTTCTCAAGAGCAGTGAGATGTCGGGCAGTGGGGGCGGGGTCTCCCCGTGCTCCCTCTGGCTGTATGGGCCAGCAGGGTTAACTGATGACAAACAACAGCTCTAAGCCCGGGAGAAGGATGTCCACCCCGAGGCAGATCTGGACAGTTGTTTTGCCTAAGATGGCAAGAACATCATCATCTTTCAATCTAGAGCCAAGAAAACCATAAATGGACACAGCTTATCCTGCCTGGGAAGAGATGCATCTGGAAGCTTCCTGGGTGCATAGTGTGTCTTGATAGCTCTTTAACCCTGGAGCTTGTTTTTTTTTTTTTTTTTTTTTTAGTCCATTGGGAAGTAGGATAGGAAGGGAAGAAGGAGAATGGGGTGGTGACAGGGATGCTCGCCTGGGAGTGCTCTCGTCTGATGAACTTTCTGTGTCAGCGCAGAATGAGAGTTTATTTTAGGAGACACCAGGAATGAAATCTTTTATGTTGATACTGTGCAGGACTGCTCTGTGTTGTTCCGCTACAGAGGACAGTAAAACTTCATGAGCCTCCTGCATCTTTATAATTTCTGCCACGAAAATATTCGTGGATTCCTGGAAACTTGGCCCACACTGCCCGTAATGGGAGTACTGGACAGTGAGCCTCGAGGCAGGGGTTCTAGTTCCATCCTTGCTGGTAACCTGCATGTCTGCTTTTATTCTCAGTTTCCTCATCTGTAAAAATGTGAGCATTTACGCTTCAGTTGTCTTTACCTTGGCAGCACTGACGCTTTTTAATTTTATCATTAATTTTAACTCGCTAGCCTCCTGGAAGACATGGGAAACATGCTTCCCGCTCACTTCCAGCCAGGCCAATATCGTTTTGCCTCAGAGCATGCCCTGAATCATCATTCATTTTTGTTTTACGAGAATTTCTCTTACAAATGTGATTTTCTGTTGGTTTCACAGAGCCATTGAAATTGTACAGCTCGATGGACTGCCTCTGCGTGTCATAAATTTCTGCTCGTAGTAGAAGCCAGGGATTTTCAAAATGAGATCTTTGGATCAGTCACATCAGAATCACCTGGCACCGCCCGCCGGTGAGCTTGCTAGACATGCATCGTCATGGCCCTACCCCAACCTGCCGAAACGGCGTCGCTGGGGATGGAGCCAGGAAGCCTTGTTCTAACAAGGTCTCTTACTGCATGAGGAAGAAGTCTGAGAAGCAGTCCCGTGAGCACGGCAGCAGGCAGGGGCTATGATGTTGCCCGCTGCACGTGGTGAAACCCCAAGCATATTGTTTGCTCCTTGAGTGACTACTTCCAACAGACCTAATGGGCTGCGTTCGAGATGCTAAGATAGAGAGACCCTTCGGTGTGCAGGGAGCTACTACTGCTATGTTGAGAGGAGATGCCGGGCCAGGAAGGAGGATGGGATGCCTTTCCTTGGGGGATGGCTTGCTCTTCTCAGGCTCCCAGGGATGGCGCCTTTGCTGATTTCCAAAGGAGCGGCAAGAGGTCCAGTGGTTCTCATTACCAGTCATTGATGCAAGAACTAGCCACAGAACTGTAATTATGTCCATTTCTTATTGTGGGTGAAGACCTGCACGCATTGTGATCATACCTTCCAGTAGAGGGTGTCCTGAGGGTTTTCTCTATTCAGCCTTAGCTGAAGTCCAAGATAGAGGCACCAGTAGATTCCGAGTCCAGTGAGAGCACTCTTCCTTATTCTCATTGTGTCCTTTCATTGTGGAAAGGGTGAGGGAGCTCTCTGAGGTTTCTTCTTTTAAAAAATATTTTTATTGATTTCAGAGAGGGAGAAGGAGAGAGAGAGAGAAAAACATCAATGATGAGAGAGAATCATTGATCTGCTGCCGCCTGCATGCATGCCCGCACTGAGGATTGAGCATGTGCCCTGACCAAGAATCAAACTGTGACCTCCTGGTCCATCGGTTGATGCTTAACCACTGAGCCATGCTGGCTGGGCCTGAGGTTTCTTTTTCTTTTTCTTTTTCTTTTTTTTTTTTTTTAAATAAAGCCTTAATCCCAATAATGAGGGCTCTACTGACCTGTGCATCTCTCAAAGGCTCCATCCCCTTATACCATTACCTTGGAGGTTGGGATTTAACATCTGAATTTCGGGAAGAACACAAACCTTTAGTCTATAAGATAAAGTTAGACTGAACCCTGAGCCTGCACTTTCAAGGCTCTAAACTTTGGCTGTAGCCTGCCTCAGAGATGGAGAACCAGTTCCACAGTCCAGAGGGTCAAGGGTGCATATGAACTATAAGTGAATTTAATACGATGGACGAAACCCGTGAATTGACAGCTGTGCTCATTCTTTCAGCAACAGTTGAGTGCTAATAATATGACAGGCTCTCAAACATTTAATCACACCTTTCTTTTAAGGCCTGGCTCAACTTCTATATCCTCAACCCTTTTACTCTTCCTAATGGTGAACTTTTCTCTTTTGAATTTATCCGTAATTTAATTTGCTGTACTTCAACGGACATTTTTGTTGGAGATTTTATGTTGGTGTCAGATGGAGCTAAATAAGAAACAGTCCCTGTCCCGGAGGCACCTAGAGTCTATTAGGGAAGAAAGGCATGTGTAAACAATAGATTTAGATTCTGATGCCACCTGCAAAGCGCCCTTACAAAGAGCCAGGGGACTCCTCAGGGAGGAGACACCAGTTCTGGCCAGACAGTATTGGGATGAAACACATACCAGTCCTGGCTCAGGCATTTACCTTTTAAAATTAATTGTTATTAGCAAAGTAATTTCAGAGTTACTTCCTGCAGATGAAATTTAAGATATCTCAGATACTGCTAAAGTTCTCTTGGAGTACCCATGGCTTTTCTCCATTATCTATGGCTCTGTCCAGAAGCCATACCATAATCAGTTGAGCATGTCCTCATTTATGTACATTTTTATTTTAAATATGTGGTATTTCATTGTGGTGAGATGGTATCAATCTGTGCACTTAATTCTGTATTTTTCTCATTCAACAAAGTATGTTAGAGATTGATCTACCTTCTTTATAATGCTGGGATACTATCCCAGGATGTCTTGTGCACCCTCAGGATATTCTTTGTTCTCTTCTCACAGGGAGCTACCTTTCCCAGTACGCCTGCCCTCTGGCTTCCAGGCAGTTCAGCCAATAGGAGGTATAAGAGGGAGAGAAAAAAAGGAGCATCTCCTTTCCCTCCCAACTCATTTTCCCTCCTACCTCATTTCATGCAGCCTCCTGGCTGTGACTCCATTCCTGCTGGAAGCGCCTCTTTTCATGGCCTGCTAACAACATCTCCCTTTGCCCTTCCCACCCAAGGGATGCTAACAGCTGCCTGCTGTAGCTATTCTCTGGGTTGCCCCACTAGCCCATTTGGCTCCTAAGCTATTTATTCTATCTGTACAGCCAATCCCTGCATTAAATTCCCTCCATTTGAAATACCTGGTGTGGCTTGTTTTCCTCACTCGTCTCTGACTCATTCATATGGACATACCAGAGATGACTTTGCTTTTTAGCTCTTTCCTTGTGGTGGGCAATTGGAGGTGTTTGCATTCCCCCACCCCATCATCACAAATAGTGCTGGAGTTGAGCCTTCTTGCACACAGCTCCTGTGCCCAAGTGTGACAGGAGTTTCTTTAGATGACACCAAGAAGTGGGGTCACCATATTAGTTATTCACCTTGAAATCTCTTCAGGTAGATTCTCAATCTCAAATGCCTCCACTTCTCTGTAGTATGTAGTGAGTTGCTCTGCAGAGAGAAGATTTGTTCAGTAGCTGTGAGTGGGTGAATGAATGGATGAATTTCTGTTAGGGGCAGAAATACAATATTGGGGACCAGCTATTAGAAATAAAATAAACATTAATCATGCTCTGTTAACCATGATTGTTTTGTTCTGATTAGAGAAAGCGCATTCTAACCTGGCTGGGAGTTGTATGCCCTGAGACATGGGAGCTAACGTTGGAATGTAGTCCATCCTCCTGTCCCAAGAACTGCTTATCATTATGGAAAGATTTACAATCTCAGGTTGAAACAATCTAGTCCTGGAGGCACCCACTCTTTACAACCCACAGCCCCTATTGCCTATAATCTGGTCCCAGGGTGCCTGGAGGCTCCCGTCCTCTATGACTCTCACCCCCAGCCTGCATGACTTGTAACACATAATTATTATCTCGTGCCTACTTTCCCATGCCTATACTTCCTACTTTCCCATGTAATTTTTGTCCTTCTACCCAATATAAGCAGCTGGCTTATGGGGAGAAGGAGAGCGGTTTTTTTTGTGGATGACCTGCTACTCTCCTGCTACCCTCAGCGTTTATTGGAATAAATACACATATGTGATTCAACCCTGTCTCTGCTTCATTAGCTGAAGTAGTGACAGGCAGCCTGGACCCATTGGTTGTCTTGTTACTTTTCCACTTCCCGATAGAGAAAACCATGCTTGGTTCATCTCAGATAAAATGCTTTCAGGCCTTTGACTCAGTCCCATGCCCAGCTCACCTTGAACAGAAAGAAGTTATTTAGGTGGTCCCCTGCCTTAGATAAGTTGATGTGGAATCCCAGGTCTCTAGCTTTTTGCTGTTGCTGTTGCTTTTTAAATAAAAGACATTTAGTTTCTCTCAGTTCTGAAGGCTGATAGTCCAAGACGAAGGTTTTGGCAGGGTTTTCTTCTGTGGCCTCTTTCCTTGGCTAGTGGGTAGCTGTCTTCTCCCTGTGTCCTCACATGGTCTTCTCTGTGCATATCTGTCCCTGGGTTCACATTTCTCCCTTTTATAAGGTTACCAGTTGTATTAGATTAGGGGTAATCCCATCTTATTCCCCTGTGACCTCATCTTAACTAATGACTTCTACTATGACCAGTCTTATTTCTAAATAAGGCCACATTCTGCGCTACTAGGGGGTTAGAACTTTGGCATGCAAATATTAGGGGACACAACTCAGGTCTTCACACTGTACAAATGCCTGTAGAAGCTGGGGGTCTCCAGTTCTTCCTTGAGAGGCAATAGGCTGGTTCATAATTCATTATGCTTCTATACTCTCCTTCCCAATGCCTTTAGATTTAAAAAGATCTTAAAATTATAATCAAGGACATACAGAACATCCATAGGCAGGGATGGGTGTGTGGAGGAGGAGGAGGGAGGGTCTCTTGGGAAAAGTGAACATTTATAGTTCAGTGTCTGCAGGTTTCTAAACCTTCTATTAACCTTTTTGGTTAATAGTTGAGCTGGTAGAGTTTTCCTCTTCTTCCCTACGCTTTCATTCCCCAGGGAACCGCCCAGGCTCCTTGACACTTTCCAATCTGGCAATTAACTTTAAAAAGTAATATTAGTAATACTGTATAACATTTAGACTAAAATGATGATGTGAGAAGTTAGAGAAATGCCACTAACATTTGAAGGGTGCAGGCCTCATAAACACACAGGACAGGAGGATTCCTTAAACTTTGAGTCCCAAGATGCTCCAGGTTTCTCTAGCTGCAGATGTTCATTCATTTTCTTTTCTCTCTCAAAGCGAAGTTCTCTCTGGGGTGGAAGGAGGTGATTAGCACTAGGAACTATGGAGCCTGCTGTTGCTGCCCAGGCAGGTGCGGGTCAGGGTTCAACAGTGGATGGAATGGTCAGGATTTGGTGAGCTAGCAGCACCATCTGTGCTTCTCATGCCCCAGCTGCCTGCCTTTGCTCCACTTCGCCATCTGTATGTCATCCTGAAAGAGGATTTCATGAGAATTGCCGTACACAGAGGCCTGGCCTGGGGTCCCTTCAAAGTCATGGTAATCTTTACTCTCTAGGGTTCAACATCTGTTTGTGTCACATGCAAGCTCAGCTTGGCTCCAGTCCCTGAGGCATTCAGACACTGGCAGAGCCAGGATGGAATTGGGGTACTAATTTGATCCCTCACACATTCCTTTTTTGTGGTACCCAGGTTTCTGTTCTGTCAGTACACACGCATCAGCATGCGAATAAGATGTCGACAGTATGAGCATCAGTGTATGGCTAAATTCAGCTGGATTGAGAATGGCCCCAGTGAGAGAAAAGTTGGGCAGGGTGGAGAGATGTGAATCAGACAGCTCTCACTGGGTTTTGGATTTAGTCTTCTCACCAACCCACCCTCCCCAACCCCCAAATTTCCCTCCCACCGGGCTTGAATCTTGCTTCCCTTTATTTCACTTAAAGAGCCTAAGCCCCTCTCATATTTTCCTGCTGCCTTTTCTATTTTCAACCCAAGTAGGAAATGACAAGGATGGTTTCAGTACAAAGAGAATATGATTCATTTTGTCATTTTTCAAAACCTTTTTTGAGGTTTAATATCCTATATAATAAAAGTCTAGGTGGCATCACACCCTTGTGCGACAGCATTACAAGATGGCCACCCTCACATCATCACAAGAGACCACCACAAGATGGCTGGCACGGGGGCAGTTGTGGGCGACCAGGCCTGCAGGGGAGGGCAGTTGGGGGTGACCAGGCCAGCAGGAGAGGGCAGTTGGGGGCAATCAGGACAGCAGGGGAGCAGTTAGGTATCAGCCCGGCAGGGGAGAGGTTAGGGGGCGATCAGGTGGCAGGCAGAAGCAGTTAGGAGCCAGCAGGGCTTAAACCACAGTAGGACATCCCTCAAGGGGTCCCAGGTTAGAGAGGGTGCAGGCTGTGCTGAGGGACACCCTCCTCCCCTGCTTGCCGTGCATGAATTTCATGCACCGGACCTCTAGTATGGAAATAAAAGTGCCTCAATGATAAGTGTATAGAGCTTGGTGAATTTTCATTAACTAAACAGAGGCTCTAGATCAAGAAGCAGAGTAGGACTTACACCTCTGAAGCCCCTCAATGGTTCTTCCTAGTCCCTTCCCCCCGAGAGTGGTCACTCTCCCAGCTTCTAATGACCTAAGCCAGCTTTGTCTGTCTGTCTGTCTGTTGTTTCAGTGTAGCCCATGCATATATTTGCTTGCCGAATAACATTATACTTGTGAGAATCACCTTCCTCATTTTGACTGGTTGTAGACTATTATCATTATCACTGAGTGTTTTATTGTGAGAATTGATGGACATTTGAGTCATTTTCAGTGTTTGATGTTGTGAATCGTGCTGCTCAGAACATTCTCATAGATACCTTTCCAGGGCCACATGTAAATTTCAGTTAGGTCTGTACCCCAGCGTGGATGTCTTAGGATGTGCCTATGGTTTGGCTTTAGTGAATCCTAGTACACAGTTTTCCAAGGTAGATGTATGAATTTAAACTGTAACTTGGATTTTAAATCAAAGTGAATAATTGAGTTTGAACTTCATAGTCACATCTATTGGATTGAAAGGCTTCACAGGCAAAAAAACCACAGTCAAGAGAACCCAAGCCTTTGAGATGGAGAAGTCGCCTTGCCATGGTGTCTCCACTTTGCTTGGGTGTCGGGTCCCTGCAGCAGGGAGGGGTTGTCCAGATAGGAGACTCCAGAGGCACACGTCCTGCCCTCTCTAGGCTGAAACAACCATTACTTCTGTTATTCGTCCTCCTCTACTCCTCTTTCTGCCTCTTCCTCCTAGACATTTTCTTTTCCCTCAGATCACCCCTCCCCCTCCCCCCACCACATACACACATGCGCGCGCACACACACACATACACACACGCATAGCCTTGTGTGTGGGAGGACCAGTCCTGAGGTAGTAGTGCAGTCCTGGAATTACTGCGTGCAGAGAAGTGTTAGTTATATGGGAGAAAGTGTGATCACAATAACGGGTTCCATAGAGGAAAGTGTATTTAAGGAAAAGAAATGCAGTAAGAGCAAGTCTTTCCAGAATCCTGTGTCTGTGGCCAGGCCTGAGAGACAGCCCTCCCACAGTCAGGTTCTTGCATGGTGTCCACGGTCAGTCAAGCCCGCAGACTGAAGGGCAGTTACAACCCAGAGATCCTCGGAGAGATTGTAACAGACTGCCTTCCTAGCAAGCACCCCTTTGAGTGGGGTTCACCCTGCCAGCTTCCTACAGCTCAGGGTTCTACTCAAGGCCAAGACCCCACTGCTTGAAGTGGAAGGCCAGGATCTGCCCATTTGGCTGTCATCTCCATCCTCCATGAGGTACCATTTGGGATACTTCCTCTGCGAGTGAAGGCCGCATCTCCAGTGACTGCTCATGTGGGGTCCCATGCCCAGGTCCCATTCTCATATGTGCCTTTCCATGGCCACGTGTGAATTTCAGTTATGTTTGTACCTCAGCATGGATGTTGAGACCCAATTCTTGGCCGGACCCCGAGGCTCCTGCTGCCACCCTGGGACCCCTAGGAGTCCTATCATGGTGGCTGTGTCTCCTGGGAGCCTGTTAGTGAAAGCGTCTGTGGGGAAGTTGGCTGGACGCCACCCTGGAGTCCTGCAGGCAGCCTTGCCACTAGTCCAGGGTCCTGAACACAAGGAAGTGTCCCAGAGAGGTGCCAGCCTATTGGGAGTGAATGCACAAAGCAAAGGCACGTGTCCGCAGTGGCCTGGCCGGGTTTTATGTGGCCATCTCCTCCCCTTCCTTCCCTGTGGCCTAGTGCAGCCCTTGTTCTTCTAATACTGATATCCCTGGGGCTGGGAAGCTGTCCCTCATTCTGTGGTCTGAGCCTTGGATCCTGTGGGGCACTCTGGGCCCTGGTCTAGGAGACAGACAATTTGGGGTCATCCTTCATCTCTAATCTGCCCCCACCCCAAGGACCTAATGGACACAGTTTAACGAGGTGTGAAAATGGTGGCTTCCAGTCCCTCCCACCCTCGCTATTTACTTCCATCCATCTAGTGTCTTCGGGGATTCTGTTGACCATAAAGCCATATTAGTAAAGCATTAATCAGTTTATTTCCCCTGGAAAATCATCAAAGACCCATGTAACTGCTATTTTGGGCTTTCAGTCACTTGCAGTGACTGGAGCTGCCACCTGAGTTTATTCGTTGCAGCTGAAAGCAGAGGCTAGTGGCATTTCCATTAGCGGTGGCTGCCTTAATTCAAGTAGGTCTGAGGGTTCTGTGATTTGGAAATAGCATGTAGATCCTCAGTACAACGTTGTCTGTCCCACCATTAGACACGCTGTGGCTCTGAAAGGTGCCTTTGCATTATAAAAGCGGATTCTTTCAGGCACTTTCCCAATTCCAGGTTGCTCCAGGGACAGTAACACTCTGTATGTGATGGGCTGAACTGCATGTGTGCTGACATGCAGACAGGATTAGGAGGCCAGGGAAGCTGGCATCACATTGATGCTGCCTGCAGCAACTCCTCCTCCTTGGGAAGGTGTAAATGAATAAGGAAGCATAAACCTCTTTCTGCAGGGTGTCCCCTATCTCTGCCTGGCAGAGCCTGATTCCTAGGCAAGTGAATTATTGAGGGAGGGAGGCTAGATAAAGCAAGATAGATACGGAATGAAAGCTAAGCTAGAATGTCAGCCGATGCCACAGGGAGCTCCACAGCACAGCTATATCCCAGAGTTGATTCTGTCTGGGGAAATGGGCTTCCTTTTATACCCCCAGTCAGCCACTCACTGGCCACTTGCTGCCCATGGCATGGGAGGCAGGTGACCTGTCAGATGGGCAGCTTCTCCAGAGAAGAGGCAGGTGAGAGCCATTAACAGCCAGCACTCAGCACTGGGGTGGTGTCCTTGAGATGAAGGGATCTGGGCAGGCACTGGTAGTGATCCCCACCCTGTCCACCTGTGGGCCTGGCTGGTGACTGGCCACTGCCTGTCGCAGCTCCCGTCTCTATAAACAGGGCCCTCTGGACCCACCAGTTTGAATCATGCCACTTAAACAGATGTGTGGCCCTGCTAGGACCTTGCAGTAGGTTTTTGGATTTCACACTGACTGGATCCAAGAAGATATGCAAGTGGGCCAAACTGGGCTTCAGAGATGTGGCTGTGAGATCGGATGGGTTTGAGGGACTTCGGAAGTTTAAGGATCTGACTTCATCTGTTTGATGACTTGTTTCTGTTGAAGATGACTTGGTGTTTCTACTCAAATGGATTTAGTCCATGTGCTCTGAGGCGGCAGGATCTGTGCATATGCCAAGCCCTGTCGGGTACCACCAGAACCACTGCCCCATACTGTCAGTACCCGCCTCCCCCACTTCTATGCTGTCCTCTCTCTCATGGTGGTCTGGCTTCTCTTTGTGCCACTCCATTTCTCCACTGTTGTGGTGAGGCTGTTAGGCCGGGAAATCTCACCTGGTCTCATTCAGGTGGAGGCAGGCATACCAGGTCTGAATTCCACAAAATGGAAAAGGTGCTTGTGAGTAGATTTACAGAGCATGCCCAGGGTTTCCCAGGGCTGGCGCTGATGAGTGATTAACAATGACTTATACCTCCCACTTCCTTTGGTCTGTGTGTCAGTCCTGCTTGTGGTGTTTTTGGCTCTGTTCCTTCTTGGCCAAGGTGCTCCTTCCAGACGCCGTGGTGGCTCTGCATTCAGAGCTTTGGCGCACTTTGAGAGCAATTGTGATGAATAGTGAATTACCGTCCCCAGACAATGGGGGTCATTTTACTTCAGGATGGCAAAAGGGTGCTGAGAAATGAAGGTTAAGGGCTGTGGAAATGCTGAATAATAAGTGAAATTGATCCCACCAGGTAGTCAGGTCTGAAAGGCTGTCTCCGATTGACCCAGTTATACCTTCGAGGTCCCTAGACTGGTGCTTTGGAAAAAGTGATTGTCTTAAGCATCGCTCTCTGTGCCTCAACGCTATCAGATCCCCTGCATAGACTGCCATCTCAATAGTGAGTGTTTGGTCTTTAGAATAATAACTGAAAGGATTTCCTGGTAAAGGCAGAAGAGGGGAGGTGACCTGTGGGATTGTGAACGAGTGTACTGGACACCCAGATCCAAGAGGAAGATTAATTTACAACTCAGAAGGGAAGGGCGATCACATAATCTGAAACCAGGCATGGGCCCTGATGGGAGTAAATAAAAACCCCAGGTTTTGTAGGTGTTTCAGCTCCATTCATTCATTTACTCATTCATTGAGTCAACAGACAGGTGTGGGATGAGGTCAGTGTTACTGGTGTTGGGTTTGAGATGTCCCATATAGATTGGGGTTTGGACCACAGCAGTCTGTGCTGTGGGAAGGGGCAGCTCCTCACTCTTAACCAGGACTGTCCTGCAGGCAGCAGGGGTTGCAGCTGGCATTTTCCACATTTCAGTGTTAGGAAAGTATGGGCCTGTTTTTTATTTCCTCTCTTATTCCTCATGGGGACAGGTTTCTTCACTCCTTGTTAAACAATAATTTTCAGAGATGGTACACCTTAACTCCCATACAGATATAGAAAGAACACATTAAAGATTTTATTTAATTCATGATGGATGAGGAAACTGGTAAGATGCTACATACATTTAAAGGATAATCCAAAAAACAGACATGTTTACAGATCAGGAATATTGCAAGGAATATGCAAATTTGGTTTCTTCCACAGTTTTGGGGAGAAGTCCATTGAGCCTACTGAACAAAATTTGCATGTATGGAGAATGAGTATCAATGTAAAAAAACTATAAAATATAGCTCAAGGGCAATGAAAAGTCAGACAACCTGGGAGGGTGTGTCCTAGAAAATGCTTAGTTTTTTATTGTAGTGCAGATTTTCCCCTATACTCTTCTTTGAAAAGTCCAGTATGGTTTAAGCATTAAACTTGCTAAAAAATGGCATTTTCTCTCCTTTTTAATATACAATTAGCAATGATAAAATGTTTTTTTGGGGGGTCATTTTGGGGTGCTTTGTATCTGTTTTTATGATATTAAAGTAAGGTTATTACTTTCCAAATAGCTTGTAGAACTATTTTGGAAGGGAATTAATGCTACCCTATGTAGTTTCCCAGGACTTATATTAATGTGTAGAAAGTATGATTTATAGGGTTTATGTATATGATTTATAAGATCTCTGATATGTGAATAACATTGGAATAGTGAATATGTGGGCCAGAAATGAATTGGCTCAAATGACACATTGTGGATTGGGGGCTGGGAGGTAGCGGAAAAGGATGCTTGCAGATAATTCCAGAACACAATTCCCCGCCCAAAATAATGGAGAGTTTGTTCATGCGTTAATTTTTAGCCTCTGAAACTTTTGAATAATTAACTTTAGCTGACGTTTTCCACAGTTCAAAAGATTCTGAAATTCTACGAGCCTCTGTCTTACCTGCCATTCTGAAGTTTATCCTGAAAAGGTGTGTCATTGCTGTGAACAATGGGGAATTTAGGGCAGGATTTAACTTACAGAGTCACTTCTGGTTTATTGTGAACATGTTCTTCTAGATCCTTCTGTAGCCTTTGATGTAGCTGACCCATCTCTCCTATTGGAGCTGCATCCCTTCTTTCCTTGACCATCTGTAGTACTTGGTTTTCATCCCCGGGGCTGTTTTCTGTCTTTCACTGGACCCCTTCTACTCTCTTAGTTTTATCCTAGGCTGCTGCTCCCCTGTTTCTTTCTCCCACCACTTTCCCCTGGACACAACATCCTCGTCCAGAGAATCAGCTCCCACCTCGGTTCAGATGATCATGGTCTTTATTCTGCTTCTGAACACCTCGCTGACATCTCCAACTGCCCCTGGACGTTTCCAGCTGAATAATCTTACATTTCACGCTCAGTATGTCTAACATACAAACAATAAAATTTCTCCTAATGAAATGTAGCTCAATTTTGAACTGTCATCTCATCCACTTACCCTGTCAGTTCTTTCTTCTCAATAGTTCTTCTATTTGATCTTTCCTATCATTCAGCTGTTTCACCATAATCCTGGCCTTCATCCCTTTATATCCGCATCATTGAGCCTTTGCCATAACTTCTGCATCAGTCTTAATCCAGTCAGTATTCCTTTAAGGCAGTGGTTCTCAACCTGTGGGTCGCGACCCCTTTGGGGGTTGAATAACCCTTTCACAGCGGTCGCCTAAATATATCCTGCATATCAGATATTTACATTATGATTTAACTGTAGCAACATTATAGTTATGAAGTAGCAACAAAAATAATTTTATGGTTGGGTTACAACACGAGGAACTGTATTTAAAGGGCCAGAAGGTTGAGAACCACTGCTTTAGTACCTTGTGAGTGGATACCATGAGCCAGGCCTGGACCCAGCTGTTAGGGTTCCAATGAGGAGAGTCTGCTGAGAAAACATACCAATGAGTTACTCACACTGGTAAGGGTATAATCATAAACGGAAATAAGTGCTAAAAGGAAAGTGCTGTGAGAGCATGTAATGGGATCCCTAATTAATCTGGAGGGAAGGCAAGACTTATCTCAGCAAGTGATCACTGAGGGAGCATCTGGGGAACAAGTAGGCACTAAATACATGAAGGGGAGGTAGAGGGGGTGAGTTCGTCAAGTGAGGAACCTATTGTTTACCAAGTCCTAGAGATGGTGGGAGGCATTAGAGAGACTGCGCATGAAAGACCAACATGCTATGGGGATATGAGTGAGGGGCACAGTGATGTGGGATGAACTGGGGGTAGGAGAAGGCTAGGCAGGCTGATGCTACGTTGCAATAAGAGTTCAGGTGCCTACCTGGATGGACCTTGACGGTGGATAAAAAGAGATAAAGTCAGACAGAGAGAGACAAATACAGTATGACCTCACATATCTAAGAAAGCTGAGATCATAGAAATGGAGAGTAGAATGGTGGTTGCCAAGGCCTTGGGAGAAGGGGCAATAGGAAGATCTTGGTTGGTCAAAGGGTATAAGCTTCCAGTTATAGGACAAGTAAGTTCTGGGCATCTAATGTACAGCAGTGTGACTATAGTTAACAATTCTGTGTTGTGTACTTGAAAGTTGATGTGAGAGTAGATCTCAAATGTCCTCATCATACACATAAAAAATAATTATGGGAGGTAATTGAAGATGTTCGCTAATGCTGGTAGTCATTTTGTGTATCAAATCATCACATTGTACACTTTAAGCTTATACAGTGTAATATGTCAATTATATCTCAGTAAAGCGGGGGGGGAAAGTAATGTAGGTGTGTGTCCTCAGAGCAGAAGGGAGTGTTTGAAGGCTTTTAAGCAGAAGGGAATGACATGACCAGATAATCCTTTTCAAAAGCTGTGACTGCGGTGTGAAGTCCACAAGGCAACCTGAAAATCCTGATCAAAGGAGCAGGAGACGCTGGGAAATATCATAGCCCGCTCAACTTACTAGGAAGGAAGAGGTTTCCTCAGAGCTGCGAATAAAGAGAAGGCTGCACGCCCAAAGATCATGGTCGCTCTGGCTGCTTCCCCTTCCCTGGTGGCCAATGCCCATCTCCGTCAACAAGAAATGTGTCTCGAAGGACCACAAAAGGACAGAGGACAAGGCTGGAAGTGTAAGTGGATTGGGGAAATGAATCGGGACCTTAACATGAAAGAGGAACCCTTCAGTCAGACCATACAATAAATCTACTCACCACTAAAGAAAATGCTGGGAACTTGGTCTCTTTTGACCTGGGCTGTGGTTGGGGCTAGGGCCGTTGCCTTTAAAAATATCTTACTATGGATGGTCCTCAAATGGGTTTGGGAATCTTCTTTATATCACTTTCCTGGTCCTGGAAACCCAGGCCAAGAAATTAATATAATAATGAGTTCCACTCTGGGAATCACCCAGGATTCCTAGATGAAGCATCACAGTTCTCTCTGAAATACTAAGTAGAATTAAACGCTAAAGAATTTCACATAATAGTATTCCATATATATATATACACACACACACACACACACACACACACACGTATATAAAAGTTTAAAAATCATTTAGATTGTATAAAGCAATATTAGTTGTATAAATATAGTTATTTTGGGCAGGTGTTCAGAAAAACATTTCATCTTTACTTTTGCCAAAGAGAGTGAATATAAGGTGGTGTAAAAGTAGGTTTACAGTTGTGAGTATGTGAAACACAGAGTTTATTCTTGTATTGTTATTTATTGGTTATTGTATTATTTCCCATATGAACAACTGTAAACCAGCTTTGGCCCCACCCTGAATATTGATTACAACTTAATTTTATTAAATGTACATGTTAGAAGTTATAGGGAATTGATGAAATAATAAGAATAAGATATATGCTTTCCAAGTTGTAGAGGGGAAAATTAGTATCCAAAAGCCAATCCAAAAAATGGAGAAGAGAAAAAGATAAATAAAAGATAAAAAATGAGAAGGTAAAAATAAATTCAGATATATGAATAATAATATAGATAGACCAAAGTCATGTCAAGATTTTGAGGTTAGATTAAAAAAATTCATTGATATGCCATTTGCCAGGGATACATCTACAACATAAAGACACAAATGGTTGAAATTAAAAGGATGGGAAAAGATGGAGAATAATACTACTCAAAAGACACCTTTGGGTTAGATAAGATTGCATAGACTATAGATTTAAACACAAAAGTTATCATCTTAATATATAAAAGCCCAGGGTTGTAACAACTGATCATGATTGAAGGGTGATGAACCTGGAAGTCCTTCAGTCAGCTCTGGGTTGCTGTGGTGACCCAGCACTGACTGCCCCACTGCAGCCTGGCAACCCAGCACTGACTGCCCAGGGGTGTGAGACCCAGAGAGAGAGGCAGGGTCTGATCCGCAGCCTCAGTGGCAGCTGTTGATCAGTACTTGCCTCTCTCTTTCTCTCCCTCTTTCTTTTCGGGCTTTGCCAGCAGCTGAACTTTTTTTTATCTCTTCTTGGCCGGGGCTGCTGTTCAGCCCTGCCTCGCTGATCAGGCCTGGAGATGCTGACTGGCATAGGAACCAACCAACCAGAACCAAATTTGAAGAACCAGTGGCTGTCTAGGAGGTGGAGCTTTAGACGCTGACTGGCATAGGAACTGACCAATCAGAACCAAATGTGGGTGTTTTGAAGAACCAATGGCTGTCTACGAGGCGGAGCTTCTGATGCTGACTAGCATAGACACCAATCAGAACCAAATATGGGTGCTGTGAAGAGCCAATGGCTGCCTAGGAGGCAGAGCTTTGGACACTGATTGGCATAGCAACCAACCAATCAGAACCAAATTGGCCAGCAGAGGAGGGCAGTTGAGGGCAAGATCAGGCCAGCAGGGGAGGGCAGTTAGGGGCGATCAGGCAGGCAGGCAGAGGCAGTTAGGGGTAATCAGGCAGGTAGGCAGGTGAGCAGTTAGGAGAAAATGGTCCTAGATTGCGAGAGGGATGTCCAACGGCTGGTGATTGGGCCTAACCGGCCATTGGACATCCCCCAAGGGGTCTCCAATTGGAGAGGGTACAGGCTTAGCTGAGGGAACCCCCCCTTCTGTGCACAAATTTCATGCACCAGGCTTCTAGTTTGGGATAAAAAGTCAGTATCACTATTTATTAGTAAGTGATACAGTTAACTGGGAAGATATAACAATTCTATGAAGCACTTTGTAAGGTAATCTCAAAATAACATAAAAGAAAGTGGCTTTTCAAGAAGAAACTAAAACAACATACATGTTAAACTATATTGAGATATAATGATGCAAATTTCTTAGTAACTCACAGATCAAAGAATAAAAAATCATTAAGGATATAGAGAATTTGAACAAGTTTGAACTTATGGAGATACTAGAGGCTTGGTGCACAAAATTCATGCATGGAGTGAGGGCGGGGGGGTGGTGGTGATGTCCCTCAGCCCAACCTGCACCCTTTCCAATCTGGGACCCCTCGAGGGATGTCCGACTGCCTGTTTAGGCCCAATTGAACTGGTGGGATTGGGCCTAAA
>PVJC01022606.1:0-28536 GCA_004026665.1 Murina feae
GCCAACTGTCCTCCCCTGCAGGCCTGGATCCATCCCAACTGCCCTCCCTTGCTGGCCAGGATATATATAGTTTCTAATAAAGAGTAATGTGCAAATTGATCATCACAAGATGGCCTCCCCCATGTGATCAAAAATGGTTTCCCCCATGTGGTCAAAGATGTCTGCCACAAGATGGCCAGCAAGGGAGGGCAGTTGGGAGGGACCAGGCTGGCAGAGGAGGGCAGTTGGTGGGGACTCAGGCCTGCCGGGGAGAACAATTGGGGGGGACCCAGGCCTACAAGGGAGGACAGGTTGGGGGGACCAGGCTGGCAGAGGAGGGCTGTTGGCAGGGACCCAGGCCTGCAGGGGAGGACAGTTGAAGGGGACCAGGATGGCAGAGGAGGACAGTTGACTGGGACCAGGCTGGCAGAGGCGGACAGTTGTGGGGGACCCAGGCCTGCAGGGGAGGGCAGTTGGGCAGTGGGACCCAGGCCTGCAGGGTAGGGCAGTTGTGGGCGATGCAGGCCATCAGGAGAGGACAGTTGGGAGGGACAATCCTGGCAGCGGGAGGGCAGTTAGGGACAATCAGCCCGGCACAGGAGCAATTAGGCGTTGATCAGGCTGGCAGGGTAGTTGTTACGGGCAATCGGCAGGCAAGAGGTTGGGAGCTGGCAGTCCTAGATTGTGAAAGGGATGTCCAATTGCCCTCAAGGGGTCCCAGGTTGGAAAGAGTCCAGGTTGGTCTGAGGGATACCACCCCCACCCCCCACTCCCACTCTGTGCATGAATTTTGTGCACCAGGCCATATACACACACACACACACACACACACACACACAAGAAGTCTGATGCACAAAAATTTGTGCACTTAGGGAGGGTTCCTCAGCCCAGCCTGTGCCCTGTCATAGTTTGGGACTCTTCTGGGGATATCCACCTGCTGGCATGCCTGGCCAGCCTGGGTGAGGGATTGATGGCTGTTTGCAGACTGGCCAAGCCCCCCAGTGAGTACTCTCACCCCATGGGGTTGTGGCCAGCTTGGGTGAGAGGCTGAGGGCCATTTTCAGGTTGGCACTATCCTTCAGGGTTTGGGTCCCTACTGTGGTTCCTGGCCAGCCTGGGTGAGGGGCTGATGGCTATTTGCAGCAAGGCTGGCTGGAAACTGGTATCTGGAATTTATTTAACTGCTAAAGGTGAAACTTTGTTGCTTTAACTGGAGCCCTGGTTGGGTTTCCCCTGACAACCCAAGCTCCCAGCGCTTCCTTGAGCCCAAGGCTGGAAGCTGGTCTCTGGGGTTTATTTATCTTCTATAATTGAAACTTTGTTGTGAAAACTTTGTTGCCACAGTCGGCCTAGGCAGACAGGAACCTTAGCTTCCTGCATGGCCAGGGCAAGCCTCCTGCTTGTTCCAGCTCCATGGTTGCCAGCTGCCATCTTGGCTGGTTTAATTTGCATACAGTCATTCTGATTGGTTGGTGGGCATGGCTTGGCCGGTGAGCGTGGCTTAGCTGTCTTGGAGCAATGGTTAATTTGCATATTACTCTTTTATTAGAATATATATATATATATATATTCAATCTTCACTGGAGGATACTTTTCTCTACTGATTTTTAGACAGAGTGGAAGATTGGGAGGGAAGGGGGGGAGGGTGAGAGAAACATCCATGTGAGAGAGAGATAGCAATTGGTTCCTCCTACATGCACCCTGACCTGGTCCAGGGATCAAACCTACAACTGAGGTATGTGCTCTTGACTGGGAATTGAACCTGAGACCCTCTGGTGCATGGGAGTGGGATGTAAGGGGGGCTAAAGCTCTAATCACTTAACAAATATTGGCCGGGGCTACTATATTTTCTGATAACTCTATGATATAAAAGAAAGGTATATACTTTTGTATGTTTGCTATTTTTAATAGTTCTCAAATTGGTTTTCTTGGTTTTTCTAAATGGACAAACACATCATCTTTCTAATTTTTCATTGTTTTCCTATTCTTTTATTTTTCCACTTTTATTGGACCCTTATTTCAAAGAATTTTTTTGTTTGAAATAAATACTTAGAAAATAGTGTATTTTTATTTCACTAAGCATTTTGTGGCTAATATGAAAGAGATTATTTATAATTTGTATTTATATTTAAAAGTTATTTATAGTTTTCTTTTTTATCTGACATTTATCTGGTATGGTTCAACTTTCCAGTTTAACTAAGAAGTTATCTTTCAGTGAAAGTTAGAAATAACTTACTTACCAAAATGTGTATTAGTCAGGTAACATTTTAAAAATGATTTAAGTGGTTTTAAAATTTTTTAAATAAATTTCAACTATTAAGATTTTCTATTTTTTTTCTGAGTCCATTATAATAATATTTTTCTCAAAAATTAAATTTTTATAAATTCAAATATAATTGTATATAATTTTCTCAGGATTATTACTGTTTTACCTATGTGTACATATACTTTCTGTCTTTTGGTAATTTAATATTTATGTTCTTTTTTATTCCTTGTTAAGTATTTTATCTTTTTTTGCTATTTGTTTTTCAAAGAAACTGAACATATTAAATCCACTCGTTTCCTGCTTTCCTGGTTATTAATCTTTTTTAGCTTCATTATTTTCTTCTTCCAAAACTCAAATGTGCATCATTTGACTCAAGGATTATGTAGATAAAATATTTTATAAGTTTTCATGTGGTTACATGTTTTCTGTTTTAATATTTTTTTGAGTTGTGTGTTTTTTTGGATATTAGTTAAATTAAGATCCAGATAATGTCTTGCTTTTTCTATCTTACTCAAAATTAGAGAGTTTTGCAAATATTTACTAAATTAGTTTATAAGTTTATCTTCTTGATCTGCTAAAGACTGGGGAGTTGTATGAAAATTTCCCACTATAATAATTTTTATGTTATATACTTCATTCATTTTTATAATAGATAATTGCAAGGTTTGATAAAAATTCTCAGCAAGGTAAATTAATTGTACATTTTATTTAATAAGAATTAACTTCTTTGTCACACAAGATGACTCTCCCAGATTTCTAAGAATCTGGTATTTACTACTTTTTTCTTATTTCCTCCCTCTGTTCTTCCTTCCTTTCTCTTTTTTACATTTTATTTCCATTATTTTCTCTATGCTTATCTTATGGTACTTTTGAATCTCCTTAGTTAGGTATGTATCTTTTCAAAGTTTTACTTTTTTTAGTTTTACCTAATCTGAAAGTTATAACCTAATAAATCAGATAAATGTCTTGTTAATTGTTTTGGCTAAATAGTTATGTTTAATTTATATTAGTATGCTACTGTTATTCTTCGTGCTTGTTATATATACATCTTTGAGACGGTCTTGGTTTTCTATCTTTGGCGAAATGAATTAGTTCTTACCTTCCATACCCCGATTCCTTTTCATATTTGGAAAATAATAATTTAATTTTAAATCCTACTTATAGCTATTTTTAAGTTTTAAAAAATAATCTGTGGTTTTCTCTATTACCAATTTATCTTTTTGATAACGCTTCTTAAAATTTACTTAAACGTATAGATGCCTGAGGTTTGCCAAAGATTTTTTTGAAAAAGAAAAAAAACATGAAGGAAGGCTTTCCCCATCAGATATCAAAAGTTATTAAAAAGTGCAATAAATTGAAAAATGCAGTTCTGTTGCAGAATATAAATCTGACCAGTAGGAAAGGGGAATAAATTAAGAAACTGCCTCCGGAATTCAAGAAAATTTAGTAGATGAAAAAGTTAGCATCTCAAGTAGGAGGAGAAATGATGGATTATTCAATGAATGATGTGGAGGAAGATGATTATATATTTGGAAAATGTACAGTTAAGTCTAGGCCCTATTCTAGCAGCATATATCTTAATGGGAAAGAACAAACTGACAAATAAGGTCCTTTCGGGTCTTTCTAAGAAAATAAAGGAAACTAACAGGGTGGAGAGTGTTTTTCAGGGTAGAAATGGTGGGGAACTTTAATAGGATGATTCAAAAAAAACTTTTCAAGGAGAAATATCTAGGAATAAGACATGTAAAATTTAGGGAAGCTCATTTTAGGTCGAAGGCTTAGCAACTGTAAAGGACTTGGGGTAGAAATGGGCATAGCAGGCTAATATCACTACAGCTTAGAGAAAAAGTAAAGAGAAAAAAGGTTAAAATCAGATTAAAGCAAGAGCAATTATTTTTAAGACAAATTAGCAAATTTTATTTAATAGCTACCTACTTTTGTAAGTGTATGGAGAAATAATCACTGTTACATATTCTTAGCTAGACCATAGGTTGATAAAAATCTATTTGGAGAGTGATAGCTATATCCATCAAATTATGGAAATGTATCTCGGTATCCAGTAATTCCTCTTCTGACGTTTATCTGATAGAAAAATTCACACAAATAAGCAAAAGTATATTGGCTGCAGCATTTGTAATAGCAAATGGAGACAAACACATGACAAAATATAAGGCAGCTGTTAAAATAATCAGAGATCTTCTAATTTACTGACCTGAAAATCTTCCTACAATACATTTGTCATTGTTGTTGCTTTGCTTGCTTTATTTAAAATAGTTGTATACAAAGTAATTTTAAGTGGGAAAAATTACAGAAAGAGCGTAGTATAATCAATTTTTATTTAAAATATAATTTATTTTTGTTATCCATAAATCTACATGCAATGCTGCATATTTATGTATAAAATAAAAATACACTTTTTTATTTATTTAGATTTCTGTCCAAATTTATGTAGACATGAATTTATGGGCAGGGGCACCTGGGAATCTAACTTCACCATGTGCTATCATAAATACACTTATAAGTTTTCTCTTTCATATCTGAGTGTCATTGCTATGATTTCCATGTCTGGGCACTGTCTGCTATCAGAATTCTCCTCTCAGGTTCTAAGGTGAAGGGCTGACCCATGCGCATTTCTCCCTGTCAGTTCACCTCCCACCAACCTGAGTAGTGTGGGAAGGAAGACGTGTTAGTATGTGGAAAGTCTGCATGAACTATGCTCTTTCTCCTCCCACGAATCAGTTTTTCTGTAATTGAGTTTCATTTACACTCATTAGAGCACTCCTCAAAGTACATTATTATTGTCAAATAAAATGACTTTAGGAGAAAAGCAAAGCAGCCCACACCTTAGAGTTTCATGATTAGCACTCACCCCTATGACCAGATTTCATCATTCCCCTCTTGATTGAATAGGATGTATTTCTGAAATCCTGGAAAACTCATCTTTCTCTAAATCTGTGTTTAAAGTGGTTGTTCTTTCATGAAGAGAAAAAGCAGAATGTTAGTGTATACATTTGTGATTCCCTTTTGGGTTATGGAGTAAGATTTCATTTATTGCTTGATGGCAATGTACATTCAAAACATTCTTAAGTGACAGGGTGAGAATGAAACAAAACTTAATGCTCAGAATGTGAACTGTCAGCCTCTCAGAATAGGCAACTCCCACCTCCACTCTTGGCCAGTTACCTCTATTCAAAACACAGCACAGTGCCATAAGTACCCCATCCATTTTTCTCATTAGATAATTTTTATTTGCAGGTAAATGACAATTGGTTTTATTGACACAACCTACAATGAACCAAGTAGACAAGTGTCTGACCTTTTGGATAGTATTATTTTAGGCAAACGGGAGGTGTATCATACTCCCATGTCCTACCAGCTAAAATGTCCTTTTTCCTGATACATCATCCTATCTAATAAAGAGGGAATATGCTAATTGATCCTCACCATCACAAAGATGGAAGTGCCCACAGCCAATAAGAAAGTAATATGCTAATTGCTATCCCTCCCTCAAAGATGGTGGCGTCCACAGCCAATAAGGAGGGAATATGATAATTGACTGCCATTCCCTCAAAGATGGTGGTGCCCACAGCCACAGATGTTGGTGGCCAGGCTCCTCAGCCCCCAGCCACCCAGGGCCAGCCCAAGGCTCAGGTAACCAGGCCAGTCTAGACTTGCACTACCAGCAGTGACAGAAGCAGAGATGTGATAGGGATGTCACCTTCCCCTGATCACTGGGTTGCCTCCCATCCCTGAGGGCTCCTGGACTGTGAGAGGGGGCAGGCCAGGCTGAGGGACCCCCTCCCCTCCAGTCTAGTGCATGAATTTTCATGTACCAGGCCTCTAGTTTTAAATAATCAAGGATCTTCATAAACTTACTTCCTATTATGTATTGTTCATAGGTTTCTAGTATATCTATTTCCATTCTGTTAAATTTATTTTCTAAGATCTGCAAGCACCCGTTTCACATATCACCATGTCTATGTCTTTGTTCACATGTTTCATCACAGCCAGAAAGCTTGTCTTTTCCTCCTTCACTTAAAGAAATCCCTCCTATCATTCAAGGTTCTGCTCCATTTTTACCTCTGTTTTGAAGCATTCCTCACATCTTTATTTATCTTTCTTCATGATAATTTCTGCAGCACTCATATTTTTTATACCATACTATTCCAACACCTAATTATATGCTGTCACATTATGCTATACCAACTTTGCTTTTGCAAACTGTGAGTTCTACCCATGCACTGATAATATACTTCTTTTGAATTACCTACAAAAAGAGGCTTATGGCAGGCACTTATTAACAAATAGCAGGGAGATTAACTGATTACTTAATTCATTACAGAAAATGATGACTCCTCCTCAAGTGTGGCTATCGCAGTGACTACACTAGCATAGACAGATACATCAGTATTATTCATAATAGCCAGAAGGTGAAAGCAGTCCAGGTATCCATCACCAGACTAGCAAATAAACAAAGTGTGGTATATACATGCAATGGAATAATAATGAGCATTAAAAATTAATAAAATTATAATATATGCTATAAAATGGTTGAATCTTAAAAACTCAATAAAAGAAATAATCCAGGCACAAAGTTGCTACTATTTTATGATTTTCCTTATGTGAAGTAGCTAAATAGTCAAACTTCTACAGACAGAAAGCAGAATAAAAATTACTAAAGGTTGGTAGAATGAGGGAAAGAGGAATTATTATTTAATGAGTTTAAGTTTGGCATGATAAAAAATTCTGAAAACAGAGAGTTGTGATCATTGCATAACATTATAAACATACTAAACTAGTGGCCCGGTGCACAAAATTTATGCATGGGGGTATGTCCCTCAGCCCAGCCTGGGACCCCTTGAGGGATGTTCGATTGCCCCCCTTGCTGACCTGATTGCCCCCAACTGTCCTCCTGCCAGCCTGCTTGGCCCAAAATGACACTCCCTGCTGTCCTGCTCACCCCCAGCTATCCCCCTGCCAGCCTGATTATCCTCAACTGTCCTGCCTGCTCATCCCCAATTTCCCCCACCGCCAGCTTGATCACCCCAACTGCCCTCCCCTCCTGGCCTGATCACCACTAGCCTCATTCCTTGGTCATTGGGGCAATCCTCTCCGACCAGCTCTATGGCTCCAGCTAGCGCCACCATCTCTGTTGTGTCAATTTGCATATTCCCTTCCTTTGGCTGTGGGTGCCACCATTTTTATTGGTAAGTGATGGTTAATTTGTATATTACTCTTTTATTAGATAGGATGCCATGGACGTATACACTTAAAGTGGTTAAAACAATTAATTTTATGCTATGTATATTTTACCACAATAAAAAATAAAATACTTCCTTTTTAAAAAGCTTTTGTTTTAGAGATTCCATAGGTCTAAATTGATATACTTTTTTGTTTATTTTATGTAGGTTTTGTTCAGAATTATTTTATAGGAAACATCCATTTATATTTGAGTTTTTTAGGTTTCCACACATT
Source organism: Murina feae (assembly GCA_004026665.1). NCBI lineage: Eukaryota > Metazoa > Chordata > Mammalia > Chiroptera > Vespertilionidae > Murina > Murina feae. The sequence continues at coordinate 7,721 of PVJC01022606.1, forward strand.
AAAATCTCAGTCTTTTAATCTGCCCATCTCCCTTCTTTAAATGTGCTCACTAGGCAACCTCTACTATATTGTCTCCTATACACTGCTGCTTAAAACTCTACTGCCTCCGAACCACACACTCCAAATATCCAGTTTTAACAGAGTGGCTACCTGATACACACATAAACCAATCAGAATTTTATCATAATTAGGAATCTGAATATGTTACAAATGAAATTACTCTTTCTGTACAGCTGTTACTTCATAAAATAGATGTTTCTGCTTCATTTGATTAACCTTTCATGGATTTTACTATACTTCCTGATTTTAATCTTATCTCACTGTTTATAGTCAGCTGTGAGTTTTTTGTAATCAATTATTTTTATTCCAACAAGTCTTCTTTTCTGAAATTGTCTAATTAATCCAGAGTTGGGTCTTCCATGACTCAACACAGACAAGTCTACTCAGATTACATTGCCTAACAATCTGACCAACAACTTTATGTTACCTATTTCTTTGTTTCTCAAGTAAACATCCATCAGTCATTCTCAGGTAGCATTCATCATTCTAGACAGCTCTACTATTTTCTCCTTACCTCAGATATGTCTCTTCAATGACTGGCTAATGGTTCTTCCCTCTTCATAGAATCTTTTAGACTTCTTTCCACTTTTTGGAGGAGGGCAAAAATGGGGTCAATGCTTTCTTATCATATTCAATGTACTTATTTTATTTTCCATTCTTAAATACTATTTTACATCTTATAGCATTAGCAAAACTGATTATAAAGCCAAACTTATTACATAAACAAATTTGACTTTAGCTATACTGCTATTTATCCATAGTGTTAATTTTGAAATCCCATTAACTTAATATGACTCTAAGGAGTAACTATTAAGAAAATATATGCTGCTAGTAAAAATATGTTAGAACTAATTTCAATAAATAAAAAGTTTTATTGTGACAGGAGAACCCATTATCATCAGCCAAAGATACATAAAGTAAGAGGGGACATGGAGAGGAAGGAACAAGAAAAAGTTCAAGTAAAAAAAAAAATCAGCCTTAACGAATTAAACAATGCAGTAAAAAATCAGTCAGTAAGTTTGTGTTATTAAGTCTATGATTCATAGAATTGACCTCAAAGGCTCTTGAATTATAGTGGAAAGATAAAATAATGTGAACCAGAGGTTCACCCTTCATAATTGCTACAACCTGTGAGTCTGGGAATAGGAGAAGCTTTGTCAAGGTGTTAAGTACTTGGATGCCATCTCGAAAGGTGGCTAGGACTGGATAACAGTGGGGGACAGAAAGTCCAAGAAGTAGGGAGAGCTACAGCCCAATGGGGCCAGTGGCATATGGACTGGAGATGACTAGAAGAGCACTGAGCTATTAGGAAGGACTGAATTGATACTGAATAGAGTAACTTAGATATAGTCAATTGGTGGTGCAGGCAGCCTGTGGATGGCTTTGAAGACCAGTCTGTATGTGAATAGTGGAGGCCATACTGTGGAAGGAGCATTTTACGAAGACAAATCTGGTAACAACATGCAAAATGTAATGGACAGAGAGAGACCATAGGAAAGAGAAGGGAGAAAGAGTAAAACTAACAATGAAGACAGGCTGTGTCCTCATGACCATGACTTCCCAGTGGGATAAGATAGGTTAAGGAGGGCATATCAACTTCCTGCTGTAGGGATGAGAGGTTTCATAAGCATTTAATTGATTTTTAGAGAGAGAAGGATAGAGAGATAGAAACATCAATGAGAGAAAAACGTCATCGAGTGGTTGCCTCCTACATCCCCTCCCCCCCTCCCCCAACCCAAGGATAGAGCAAGAATGCAGTTATAAATTTTCCATTTTATTGATTAAATTTCTCATTTAATTGCTTTATCTGTTTTGGTCCATTAGCTTCTATTTGAGAATATAGCTTTTATGATACATTAAATTCTAGGGTTTTATTGTGACATCTAAGTTAATTTTTAATTCTAAATTTTCCATTTTATAACATAGTTCCATGTGCCCTGACCAGGAATTGAACCGGTGATCTGTTTGCTGGGTCAACATTCAACTGCTGAGCCACACCAGCCAGGCATGTGGTATTTTTTTTTAAAGGTTAAGATCCACTGATAAGATTATGCTTTGAGTTTTTCTTGTTTATTTTTGTTAGTTTGCTCTTTAAAAGCATGAAAGAAAATAACAAACATTATAAATCATTCTTTGAAATTATAATACATATTTATGATTAAGTCAAAGAAACATTATGTAAAACAATGATAACTTCATAGTTAAGCTCTATTGAATGTTTACTATATACTAGCTCATGTTCAAGTTCTTTCTCTGTGAAATCTTTTTAATCAGTACAAAAATCTTTATAAGACTGGTACTATGGATGAGAAAAAAAGTAACAGAGAGAATAACTGTAGAAAACCTCAGAGCTAGAACCTTATAGAATCAGAATGAGAACCTGTACAGTCTGCCTCTGAGCCCATGCTGGTAACCATCAGGGAATGTGGCCAAAAAAAGCAATAATCAAAGAAACCAAACACTAAACCTCAAAATAATGTTACTCTGCTGCACATATATCAGACCTTTAACACTAGTTAACAATGCTGTGTTGTGTAGTTGAAATTTGCTGAGAGGGTAGCTTTTAGTTAATCCTCAGCTAAGGATATATTTTTCCCATTTATTTTAAGAAAGAGAGAGAGGAGAGAGAGAGAGATATGAAAGAGACACATCTATTGGTTGCTTTCTGAACATGCCCCGATTCAGGCTGGAATTAGGTCTACAACCAGGTACATGCCCTTGACCAGAAATCAAACTGGACTCTTTGGTCTGTGGGCTGGCACCCTAAACACTGAGAAAAACTGGCCAGGGCTGAGAAGGTAGATTTTCAATGTTCTCACCATAAAAAAATAAAAAAAGTCACTATGTGAGGTAATGGGGTGATGGATATGTTCATTAGTTTGGGTGTACTCATTATTTCACAGTGTATACTTACATCAAAACATCAAGTTGAACACCTTAATTATATACAACTAGGGGTCCAGTGCATGAATTCGTGCACCTTGAAAGGAACTATGGGCTGTGAGGCTGCAGTAGGCACAGGGGCAGATCTGGAACTATCCTCTGTGCCCCCACTTGGCCCCTCTTGCTGTGTCCCTAGTCCTCTGTATGCCGGCAGTCCTGCGCCTGCTGCCACCACTCCCATGCGCTGATGGCGCCAGCCCCACTAGCACCCACTCATGGCACGAAGTAATTGGGGCTGGCTCCAGTAGTGGGTGTGAGCAGCAGCTGCTGCCCCGATTGCCCCTCAGGAGCAGGGGGAGGTGGAGAAGAGCTTAGGGGTGATCAGTGCTGGCACCTGCTGCTCACCCCTGTTGATGACACTGAAAGATCAGGATTAATGCTGGGCACTGGCAGCAGGTGTGAGCAGCGGTTCTAGTGCCAGATGTGGGTGTGAGTGGCACCATCACCAGCAGCAGGTGTGAAAGGCAGCTGCCAGCCCTGATTGCTCCTCAGGAGCAAGGGAAGGTGGAGAAGCCCTGAGGGGTGATCAGGGCTGCCAATGTCTGCCATGTTCCGCACACGCCCCCCTGGTGGTCAGTGCAAATCATAGCAACTGGTTGTTTAGTTGTTTGGTTGTTCTACTGTTCAGTCTATTTGCTTATTACAGTTAAAAGGAAGATAAGGAAACATAAAAAGGAAGATAAAGGAAACATAGTCACTCAATCAATAACAATAATCATGAGAATCAGGATGCTATGGAGTCTTTAAAGACTGCTTTCATTACTATATTATTTTATATCAAGTCCCTAGTCCTGACCAGTGATCAGGGCTGATTGGGGCCTTCCAGCTGCCGGTTGGGGCCTTCCTTTATTACGCACCCACCCCCTGGTGGTCAGTGCACATCATAGTGAGCTATCAAATTCCTGGTCTTCTGGTCAAACTCCCAAGGGGACACTGCATATTAGCCTTTTATATATATATAGATATATATAGATGGTTGTCATCAATTTACAGAAGAAATGAAGGCACAGAGAGGTTATTTGAGAGAATATTCTAGAAGCACTGGATTTAAGCTTGAGCACTTTTCAGGGTGCTGATACTCTTCCACTTTACATAATACACACAAAATTATCACTAAGATTTAGCATATAACAGGAAAAAATAAGTAAAATGTCCCCAAAGAGAGGAAAGTCAGCAGCAATCAAAACTGAGGGGAATGTCAAAACTAACAAATAGCACCTGCAGAAAATTAATAAATTGGGTACTTTTAATGCTTTATTATTTTAAATTATGGCACCACTAGCTGAGCTGAAAAGTTTTTTTCATGGTCATTGTATCTTTAAAAATATGAATTCCATCTCAACTGCCTCTTTAAATAAGATTAATTCATAGCATTTCTCATTTAATTGCTTTATCTGTTTTGGTCCATTAGCTTATATTTGAGAATATAGCTTTTATGATAAATTAAATTCTAGGGTTTTATTTTGACATCTAAGTTAATTTTTAATTCTGTAAAAAGTTCTTCCCAGTGCAATTTAGTTTTTTCAGAAGTGCTGAAAAAATGATATTTGGAGCATTGCAAGTTATCCATGAAACAGATATTTCACAGCCAATCTGCCTACGCTTTCTTAGGCCTGAGTCTCTCTACTGAAAGGCCTGTTCAAGAGATGTTTGTGTATTAGCTTTTCCTAAGATTTCCAAAGAGAGATTTCATCAGAGGAAGTTGCCTGGATGTGGGAATTCAATTAAATCCCCATGCTGTCTTCACTTGAGTAGCTGAAAAGGCATGTGAGTCATATGGGTTATTCCCTATAAATGTGTCTAGGTTTGGCCATGAAATCAGAGCCTCTCTAAGAATTATAGGGATTAAAAATTAATACAGCAATTAGGGATGACACAACGTGTAAGAAGAGCAGGAAGAATAGAAGGTCAGGATGGCCGTAGTCCCAAGGATGACAGAAGTGACTTTGGTGACTTCAGGCTGAGAAACTGCTTCAATCCCCAAGTTTACAGAAAGATTCTACCAGGGTCCTGATCTACTTCATCAGAGTGGTTTACGGATGAGTCTGAGATGCCACTACATTGGTTTCTATGACTTTCCAAGAATAATGTTCTCTGTTCTCTTACTCTCTAAATCTGGAGCTACACAGAAAAGGTTATTATAAGAAATGTTGTTCCTGTCTTTACCTTATCAATGCAGATGAGACATAATCTTTGTGAGGCTAATGCCCAAGTGACAATGACATAGCCCTTCCTATGAGACACAGAATGAATATGATAGAGTTCAATACTCCTCCATGTCTTTAAGAGAGACATTATCTTAAAGTATAATGCTAAATTAAAAATCAACCTACTCATTTTCAGTTTGAATATCTATCAAGTAGCTGACATTGTGGTAGGCACAACATCAAATCAGGGTCTGATTTTTTTTTTCAGTTCTGCCTAGGTATTTGACACAAATTTTTTGAAATATAATGATTTCTGGGGCACTTTAATAATTTGTTGGAATAAGGAACCTGGTTATTTCAAATCAAGATACATAAATTTTAAGACATTTGAAATCATAATTGTTCTGCACATTTAAGACATATGGTAGGTATTAACCTGGGGAAAGCAAAATGAGAAAAATTCCACTACATATATTTGGAATATTTGAACTTGAACAGCTCATGGGAAGTTGAGCCCTCCAGAGAATGCCACTTTCTGCCTCAAACCAGTTTTTTCATTTTGTTTTGTTTTGTTCTAAATATGAATAGTTTTCTACAGTAGCCATTTGTCTCCAGAATGTCTTTGCTGACAAGTAGTCTACAAGTCTTTGGAGGCAGACTTATGACATCAACTATTCTCACTAACAAAATGTTAGGAAGATGGTCAGAGACTCAAGCAAACTGTGTGGAATTAGCATTTATAGTAATTCAAACAAGATATCCCCAGAGGATATGGAGGATGCATGCATGTGGCATTTAGGAAGCTGTCTCTTCAAAGACACATCACAGGGCAGCATTTATTTTCTTGCTAAGTTCTCCATAATGGCTCAGCTTGTGGCCCTTATCCTTGTTGCCTCAGTAACCCACCTTTACCAGCACATTGTGACTATACTATCTTTCTCAAACATATTCATGTTCATAAAACTTGTGACTGAGGAATAAACCCAAGATTCAAGCTTATTTGTGTACTGTAAACAATATATTTCTATTGGGAGAATAAATTCTATCTCATAGGAAATGAAACATGCAAGTTTACAGGACCAATCCTTTTCTTATTAAGAGGAAGGCATATGTGGAAAACCAGATAATAATCAGAATTGGTCAATATTCAATTCAGAAAAAATGGAATTAATAGCAGACTGAGATTAGAATAGGCTTGTCAATAGGACAAGAGTTCATGGAATCTACTGAGAGTTTGGGATCCATTTCCACAGGACCAACTTGCCAAAGGGATCAGAAAACCCAAATCCTTTATCTAAAGTCCTTTTTCCTCTGAGCAGTGTCTTAAAGAGCACTGCCAATATATGTCCACGTGATTCTTATTTTATTGTTGTAATAGAGGCCCAGTGCATGAAATTCATGCACTGAAGAGGAGGTGTCCCTCAGCCCAGCCTGCACCCTCTCCAATCTGGCACCACTCGGGAGATGTCCGACTGCCAGTTTAGGCCTAATCCCACAGGGGGGACTGCTGGCTTCCAACTGCTCACCTCACACAATTCAGGAATGCTAACTCACAACTGCTAGCCTGCCTGCCTGCCTGATTGCCCTTAACTACTTCTGCCTGCCAGCCTGATCACCCCCTAACCTCTTCCTTGCTTGCCCAATGGCCCCAACCACCCTCCCCTGCTGGCTCAGTCACCCCCAACTGCCCTCCCCTGCAGGCCTGATCACCCACAACTGCCCACCCCTGCTGGCCATCTTGTGGCATTCATCTTTGACCACATGGGAGAAGCCATCTTTGATCACATGGGGGAGGCCATCTTGTGTAATGGCATGATTGTCAATTTGCATACTACCTCTCTATTATATAGGATTACTTTATGGCTGACCCAATTTCTCACAGTTTCTATGTTCTTTCAGGTCTCAGGCAATGGCTGCAAACCTAGGAAAGAGTCTGTCTTCTTCAGGAATACTTAATCTCCCTGATCTAGTCCACATGTATGGATTTTGCCATTTAAGTCTTGGTGGACATTCTTATTTTTTTCATGGGCAAATTCCCTAGCACATTAGTATTTGCTACAATGCTCATATCCATCATTTATCAAGTTACATTTTGTGTCAGATGTCATTTATATCTTGCCCTGTGAGGTGAACCATTAACACCCTTTGTTAATGAGCTCCCCCACTGTGAGATTGGGTGATGCCATTCCAAAAAATCTATTTCATTTATTTAAGTACCTATTCTTTTTATGAAATTTGATCAAAATAAACCTGTTCTCATTATTCCACAGACACTGCCATTACCCAGAGTCCTTGCACAGAATCCCTCAGTCAGGACACCTTACCTACCTTTACCACTAAGTTTCTTTAACTAAGTTTAATATCAATTGAATACTTGCATTTCCCCAAAAATTCAAATATCAAAGTCCTGAATACCTCCCCCCAACTTCAGTGAGATGGTATCAGGAGGTGGGGGGGGGGGGTCTCTGGAAGATAATTGGATTTAGAGGAAATGGGTAGGTCCTCATGATGGGATTAGTACCTTTATAAGAAGAAAGCACAAAACTTTTTTTTCTTACACCCTACTTCCAAAAGAGAATATAGCAAGAAGGCAGTGGGTCATTTGAAAACCAGGAACAGGGTCTTCACAAAGCTGAATAGGCCAGAACCTTAATCTTGGACTTCCCAGCCTCCAGAACTGTGAGAAATAAATGTCTATTACTAAATCCACCCAGTCTCTCATATTTTGTAATAGCAGGCTGAGCTAAGACAAAGTTCTTAAGAAAACCACAGGCATCAATGCCAAGGGACTACTGATGACTGAAACAGAACTCAGCACTAAATCTTCTAGTGTGTATCCTGGTTATTTAACTTGACACAATTATTGGAATGGCTGCTAATAAGCCTTGGTTTCTTCTTCCAATTGAATAATTTATCATCTTTTTTTTTTAGTCTTTGTAACCTTTTCCAAGAATGATTGTATCATTTTTCTAACTGAAAATTGTCCAAGTTCCAGAATTAAAAGAAATAGGTCTTAATTATCTTTCCTCTGCCAAGTTTTACTTCACGTTCACTTATTAACTCACAGTTTTCTTTTTCTCAGCCTCCATCCTCCAACCCTCACCCTATATAACCTGTTTCTTTCTATTTCTTTGTTTAATTTTCTGGAGTGATTTGACACTTCTCTGGTCCACCCCAGTCATCAAAGGAAGTATGGAAGCAGGGTGGGCATTAGACCAAATTCTAGTGACAGGCACTGTTCGCCAGTCAGAGCAGGTGCACCGGAGCCAGGGGGATGCTTCGTGCAGGCAAAGCATCGAGAGAGCTGTCATGGCCTTGCTCAGAACTCATTGCTTTACATGGAAGTCAGCTTAAAACATTCATTCAGATTGATTTATTCAAAAGTGTTTAAGGTTGAGCTGAGTTTATTACCACAGATGTGGTGGGGCCCTTACAATTGAGCATAATGTTTTATCATCTGCAATACCAAATACACTCTTGGTGTCTGCTGACAGGGATATGGGGGTCTGTTATGGCAAAGCAGAGATTGGGGAAGAAAGTTTGATGGAAAAATTGTTTTCATAATACTCCGAGGGGGTTCAAGTTTATGAAGATTTTAAATCTTTTCTCTTGGCTTGAATTATCTTTTTTTTTTTCCTTTTTGCCCATCCCTGTCTCCAAAGAAAGCAATAAGCCTGTCAAAGGAGGAATTAATTAAGCAAATCAATCAGTCAGTTTTATTAAGGAATTACAAAGCCCAAGTGGAGCATTAATTATTCAGATAATGGGACATCTCTGAGCCGTTCTTTTCAATTATTGATAAGCTGCTATCTATCATTCAAACTGCTTTAGTACCGATTCAGTTGTGAATGAAGCCAGATCATTCAGCCAGAGCATATGCTAGTGATGAGCACTGCTGGGAGGATAGGGTAAAAAAAGTGGGTGGGGGCTCTGTTTCTCCAGCCTCAGTGCACACAGTAATCATCATGAGTCCGGGACCAGCCACCCTGCAGGCATCTCCGTGAAAGGAGTGTGGTGCTAGGCACTGAGGCAATGAAATAGGAGTTTCTTTTCCTCTACCACACCTGGATTTCTCATTGGCCTTATAAGACCAGCTAAAGAAAGTAGCATTTCTGGTAAAGCTGATGTCATTGTTTAACAACTAAAAGGAAAAAAATGCCCTTCTTTTTACAACTAAAATAATTTTGGATTTTTTTTTCTCTCTAGCATCAGGAAGAGAAAAAGTTTCGTTCAACCTCAGATTTATTTTTTAATTCCATTGGTTTAATGTTTATATGTAAATTTACATGAATAGGCATAAAGGTATAGGAGTAAAAGTTTTGCTCAACTTTTTTTCAATTGTGTCAGGAGTTTAATCTTCCTTTTATTAATGATTTATTGAGTATCTACTATGTGCTGAAATCCTGACAACGCCAACACAGGGACTTCAAGATACTCGTGTTCTTTGACAAGACATTTACTAAGAAAAACACCAACAACTTTTTCTTTTAATCAGAAAGGCATTGGTCCCCCAATAGCACTAATTTCATCTTTGGGATACTGTATATTATATTTAGGACGAGAGGTAGTAAAGGAGACAGAAATCTTGGCCTTTCTTTATTCTAGCGTAAAATTATTGGTAGAGCAGTAGGATTTTTTTTTGAAAGCTTTGTTCTCTGGATTTTGGGTTTCTCACTTGACTTTTTATCAAAGAAGTTAGGGCAAAATAGTTTTGGTATTTGAATGCCTTTCAAAGCTATTTATATGTCAAAAACTGGATCCACAGATATTCCAAACATAACCTCTTGAAAGGTTATGCTCAGGTTTGGCTCAGTTAGACCTTTAATACTAATGAACCCCTGCTGAGTGTCTGGTTGTTGAAGCACATCTCCAAAGAGCCATGCACTCATCCAAGCAATATGACCAAGGCTTTTATGGCATTTCCTGACGTATCTCTACGAAAGTTTGAGACTTCTCAGAGCATAGTTTAAAAATCACTGCCATGAAACCATGGCACTGACTTCATGAAATTAATTTATTTTTCTATCCATTCACTTATTCCGTGAATATTTATTGCCATAACTAACTGCCAAGCTTGATAGGAAGTCAATAACAATGATCCTAGGAATTAAAGATAATTATTTCTTTGCCTCAGAAGACTTGTGATTCTCAAGTCCTCAAAATGAAAACAAAGCTTTTTGCCCTCTCCACACTGCCTCTTAGCACACACAATCACAGACTCACATCACCTTCCATAGATGCCAGTGAATCCACACTGTACCATCTCCTAACAATGTGACTTAAGTTGAGTTACTTCATCTTACGTCTTTCTCAGTCAGGTTAGTTATTTCACACGTTCCTCCAAATCTGCAATACTTTTTTCTTTTTCTTAATTAGAATAGCATCCTTTCATTGGCACTGAGGCATGGCCTCGCCTGCAAGGTCGTTCTCGATTTGTCTCAGCTATATTATTTCTCTCACCAGCCATCTCAGAGCACATTGCAGCCCCTGTCTTTTCTCCACCATCCCTCCATCTCATTTATTTTTAGTATTTTCTCAACAGTTCTTCCAGACGCTCTCATTAAGCACTGGGCTAATTAGCCTCCTGTTTCTGAGCAGTGGAGCAGGGGTGAGCCAGGGCCCTGCAGGGGGGCTCCCCCACTCTGTGGGAGGAAAACAGTCCTGCTCCTCAGCTCACACACCTGCACCCTCTCACAACTGGACCTGCCACCACTCAGCAAGGTTGTTCTTTGTTGTTGTCTTTAAGCTTCTGTCCTTTTTCCCAGAAAGGATACACCACAGTCCCAATCATCCTTGCTCACTGACAATACCAGTGATTAAAATCTCTCAGTCCCCAGAGCACAAGCCCTCTATTAACTTTGCAGACATGTTTTCTATGCTACAGACCCAGCAGGCACTTAGCAGATCCTCTCAGAGATGCACCAGTTCATGACTAAGAGCAGGGCATCCAGCTAACATCTCAGAGAGCCGTGCAGTGAATCGAGAGTGAGGGATCAGTGGGCTGCCCTGGAAATGTGAAGTGTCTAAAAGGCACCTCACCCTAACGCAGCTTTCCTCCCCAATTTCAAATTCAAGCCAAAGTTTGCTTGAATCTCTTCTCCTAGACCCTAGCATAGCAAACTTTTTTGGGTCAGTTGTTATGACAAGTATTTAGGTCTGAGTCCCACCTTTATAGGAAGAAAAGCAGTAAAATAAAACTCTCTCCCTGACCTATTAGCTGTATAGCGAAAACATGAATCTCATATTTTATCCAGCCCTGGCTGAGTCTGTCTAGGTTGAGATAATTGATGAGCTACTTTTCATTCATCTATCTTTGACATCCCCTGGATAAACTTCATGTAATAATAACACTGTAAGTTAATAGATGCTGTTGAAGTCTCCTTGCTTGCTCTAAAGAACAGTAATGTTATCACTTTATAGTTAGCAAAACACCAGCTTATTTATGCCTCAATCAGGTGAAAGTGTTAACATCATCTGGGATTTAGGATGACTTGTCACAGTCATCCAAATAACAATAAAAAAGATTTAAAAAAGAGATCATCAAATTCCAAATCCTAAGTTCTTATTCTTATATGAAGCTCTATTCTTCCTTCTCACATCCTTAAAATAATGTTTTAAATGTGATATATTCTGTTTTTAGTACAATTTCAAATGCATGGCTGTCATGTCCCACCCAATGCAGCCAGTCCATTTCCTGGCTGCTTCCAATGTGGATAACCCATGAGATGCGTCTGAGTTATCATGGTAGTACTGTACATTGTCTAATGTGAGTCTGAAAATAACCAAGTTACCCATGGGTATGATATTAATTTCATAAATAAGAAAAATAAGCTCCCTAGTTTTGTAATTTTCTCAACTGTTCCTCAAGAGATGGCCACTTTTCTGTCCCTCGTGGTTTCTCTCACTCTATCCTTTGGAGTGAAGGGTAGGATAAGAGGGTCCAAAATTAAAACATCTTGACTCTGTTCCTCTACTTCTCTACTACCTCCAGCACGTGGGTAAATAGTCCTTGCTGTCCTTACTGAATCTTCTGGCCTTTGTTAACCAAGTAGAAGGGACTGGCCCTGCTTCTTCATGTTTGCTCCAAAGAAGGTTTCAGAACTTTTATGTCCAAAGCCACAGAAGCTTAAGCAAGTGATGGAATTGTGTTCCTGCTGCAGTGACTTCATTTTTCTGTCACATTAACAAGGGGAGACTTTACTGTCTAGCCTCAAGGGGGTTGAAGGGCTGCTCAGGCCTCCCAGTTTTGCCTAAATGTTTGTTCCCTCCAAGCCCAAACATCACCCTCTCACCTCCACATTACACAGCCCTCTTCCATGGCCATCCTCTCCTTAGATTCCTTCCCCACTTCCTGAAGCATAGCTCAGAAATGTTCAAGGCCTGAATGTGTTTACTCACCTGATAATTTTCTCTGTGATAGATGTCAAAGTTATTCTTCACTCGGTGTCTGACAAGAGGAGGATAAAACTTAATTTTCACTATTGATGAGGAGTTACTTGAGAAGTGATATGTATGAAAAATTAATATTTTTTTTCTACTTACATACTTTGCTTTTATCACAGGTGGGCCAGCAAAGCTAATATTATTACGATGTAAAAGCATCACCTGCTCTGGTGGCATCTCCAGGCTTTCCCAGCTATACCTTTCGATGAAGGAGAGGAGGCTCAGATCTCATCTCTTGAAATCCTTCACAGAACAAGGAAAATAAGATTTTTTTTTTTTGCTGGAGAACAGTGGATCTTGGGCTCCAGGCAGGTTTTCCTACCTATATTCCTCCCATGTGACTCTGTGAAAGTCACTAACCCCAACCTGGCTCGGATGTCTGATGGGTCAATTAAGAACAGAAACTAACATGATTTCAAAATTTCTTCTGGTACCCTAACCGGTTTGACTCAGTGGATAGAGTGTCGGCCTGCCTACTGAAAGGTTCCAGGTTCGATTCCAGTCAAGGGCATGTACCTTGGTTGTGGGCACATCCCCACTAGGATGTGTGCAGGAGGCAGCTGATTGATGTTTTTCTCTCATCGATGTTTCTAACTCTCTATACGTCTCCCTTCCTCTCTGTAAAAAAAATAATAAAATTTATTTTAAAAAATTTTACTTGGCAATCAAATTATATAATTTTACTTTAGAAGGTAGCCTCTTTCATTGCTGAAAAACTCATAGTATAGGAGAAAGATTTTTTTTCTTTGAGCCAAAGTTCACTCATTTTCTACCAATTGATACTAACTATGCTGCTCTTCCTTCTCCCTCCACACAACAGTTCCTCAAGTGTTTGGGGGTAATTTCCACTTTCCCTGAAGTTACTCTTCCCCAGGCTAATTAATTTTCTCAGCAGTGTACATGAATTGGTCTTAAGAGCTTGCATTTGCATCTTGAATAGCTTTGATACATCCATTAAAATATACTACAGCTTTGGGGCTGGACATTCTTTTATAGAAAGTATAATTACAACCTGTGGACTGCTTTGTTTTTTATGTAACTTTATTTTTCCTTCCAGAGAATTATATTTTTTCCTGATGATATTAAGAGTACTAACAACTGCCATTAATCAATGCTACGAAATCTCTGGCCACCTGGCTCCTCTCCTTCTCCCCAATCCACATGCTTGCCCCAGACTCTTTGAGTAGGACTATATAGGAGACCAATCTCTTGGCATCTCTGCTGACAACTTAGAAAAGAGAGCTATATAAGGAGGTATGTCTGATAATTTGTAAAAATGGTAATCTCCTCTTTGAGTGAAATCATAAACAGCTAGTTAATGATGAAAGTGGAATTAAACATCATACCTCTTTGACTCCAAACCCCAACCTTTAACCATTCACCCAATGAAGAGGGATGAGGAGTTCACAATGGAACATGAAAATAAATTTGAAAGTAGTATAGCAATATCTTTGACTCTAGCTTAAACTAAGTAAATAAAATCATTCCACTTCAAAGCTGAAAGGCTAAGGAAGCATCACGGTAAAGAGATGAACCAGAGTTTGTGTGCTTTTTTATAAACTTAATTCTCATCTGAAGATATGTTTTTAATTGATTCTAGAGAGAGACAGAGAGAGAAACATCAAAAGCTTGCCTCTCAGCGCCCTCACTGGGGATCAAACCCATAATCTGGGCATGTGCTTTGACTGACAATCCTTCAGTGCACAAGACGATGCTCTAACCAGTCAAGCCACATTGACCAGGGCAGATATATATATATATATATATAATGATGAAGACAGAAGACTAAGAACATATAATAACTTTGAGCAAGCCTGAGGGAAGTTTCTGGCTGAGCAGTAGGAACATGCATGTGGAGCGACCTTGTGGATCAATATCTTGCTCTTCCTTCAGCCTTGTTGGGTGCTCCTTCTCAGGCTCCTTTCCCATCTCCTGAATTTTAAATGTCTGACTGTCTACCATTCTACACTTAATCCTCAGTTCACTGTTTGTAAAATTTCTTCCTAAGTATCGTGCAGTCCAAGCTGAAATAAGCCTTCTGGTCTAAAATCATGGAAGCCAAAATTTGGGAGATATACAGCCTATACTTACCATCACTCAACCATTGGCTCATATTTTTTCTTTCTCGCTCTTAAAACTCCAACTCTTAATTTACTACCTTTTATGAAAATTCAGCTATTTTTTCAGAAAATAACATAAACTAGGTTTCAGTTATCAGTACATTGGTGTAAATTTATGTACCCAGGATCTTCCTTGAGATAAGAGAGTATGGTTTTAGACAGCTCAGCCAATGTGTAAAGCATGTTCTCAGATGTGTGGTTCTCTTCATGGGATGCCCTCAGAAAACCAGGTGCAACAGAGAGGAGATGTGAGAAGGGGAAGAGAAACAGGTCATAGGACAAGGAGGGAGCTAGGGGATGTGAACTCTGAGTAGACACTGTGCTAAACATTCTCCAGAGCAGCGGTTGCCAACCTTCAGACCTCAAGGACCACAAGCAGTCTGTGGACCACTGGTTGGTGACCACTGCTATGGAATGTTCCTCCCTTGAACATCACAAAAATTCAGCCACATATTGTTATCAATACTCAGTATATTATAGGAGACAATCTCAGTGAGGTTCAGTAATATACCTCAGATTGCTGAACCAATGCATGGTGATACAGATATTAATTAGAAACTGTTTTTCTCCCAACTCCATCCTCTTTCTTATCTATAAGCCGGCCTTCCTAATAGACTTAGCTCCTATTAGAGTGATATTTCAAGTGACTTCGACATCTAATAGATGACAAGAAATGCTACTGAGTACATTTATATACTATTGTTCCCATTGTATCCAGCCAACCCATCTTCGGTAAATTATGAAGCCAGAAAAGGCTGTTGATAAGGTTTCCACCTTTTTGCTTTTCCTTCTACTTCTGGTGCCACTTCACTTCTTTCCTTCCCATAAGTCCACATTTAGTTCCCTTCTCAATGGTGTGGTTTTCTATTCCTTCCCATCAACTTCCCCCTAAATTTCAGATACCCTCTGACCTCAGAAGCCTGGATTCAGTCAAATGTAGGGACATTTGACAATCACTGCTATAGTGAATGACAGTTTCTCATAAGAGCATGACATATTTTTCAAATATACTGGAATTTTAAAAAGCCTGAGAATCACTTGTTTTATAGGAGAAGTGTCTGAAGAAAATTTTGTATTTTAAAAGGGATTCTAGCATAAAACTAGAGGAATAAAGCTTAAGAAGCAAGTTTTAATGCACATGGCACTGGAAAAGGTGAGGGGGTCACGCTGGCATTCAAGATCCCTAACATCATGCTACAGAGGGATGAGGTCAGTGTTTGGGTTAAATTTGAATTTTTAAATTAATATTTTCTTGAATCATAGGAAATTAGACTCATTTTCAAGGCCTCTATACATTGTTTCCTAAAGAGCAAAATATAGGTATTCATTTCCTCCTTCACTTGGACCCCAGTTCCAGAACTCTGACCACCGCCTCCACTCTCCAGCACAGGCAGTTGTGTTTGGAAGAGTCACAGCAAATGTTTAATCCCAAGTTTTCATGCCACTTTTCTTTCTTTGTTCTCAGTCATGCACTTGACCCATATCTGTAGTGGCGTTGAACATTTTTTTTCTTCAATAATTTATTTCCCAGTGAACGTGATTCTGGCACCAAGCCACATTAGGATCATCTGTGACTGGCACACACCGAGCCCCTTGGGACTCTGATTTGCACCTAGGGAAAAGATCACTTTGGAGCTTCAATCATGATTTGGCAAGTTTACATTGGACAAGTTATTTAACCTTTCTAGGGTTTAATTTCCTCATCTCTAAGATAGAAGAATAGTGTCTTGAGAACTCACCACATCACATAGGTCCCTGCTGATAGCATTTTCTAACTTCCCACAGGTGGCTCGTCAAATCAAAAATTTTTTTGCGTTAGCCTCAGCCTTCTACTTTGGACACATAAGATGTCTAACAAATATCATCTCATGATATTATATGGCTTATTTATGAGCCAAAAAGCCTTCTCACAGACCATTTTTAATCAAGCTGCAGGTACAAAGTTGTGCAACATTTATATGATGGATGTTAAAACCAACCTTGCTTGTTTGGATTTGACCCAAAATTCTAAACATTACTTGTACTGATGTGCATTGTTATATAATCTAACAAAAATTTCTCTTGAAATAATTTTTGCATTAAATACCAGCATCTCAATAAGCTAACCAAGTAATTGAAGATTATGACTTTGAAATTCTTGCTCAGAACACTAAACACTATAAGCATCTCATTTCTCCCCAGCAGAGTGTGAAGACTGTGAAAGTGTGCACCCCGGAGGTGCGGGGAGCATGGCCTGGTCCAGATGACAACTTGGCTGACCGCAAGGATGTAAAAATTCTACTCTCCCCAATGTTGAACCTCATTCATCTCAAGGCATTACCTTTGTACAATCAATAAAGTTCGTATTGACATAAAGAGTAACTTGGGAAATATATTATGAAATCTTTGATATAATAAAGAATAGCCCATAGGGATACAAATAATTCTGGATTTTAATTCTTAATACAATTTGTGTTTTCAAGAGTAATTATACTGCTTTCTTCTTCTTCACTAAGATTACTGTAATTTTCCATTCTTTAAAATAGGTCCAGTAAAATAAATCATTATTTTTCTCAAATAAAAAGTAAAGATAATAATAGCAGCTAGCCCATAGAGTTGAGGATTAAATAGAGTAGTAATGCAATAAAAAGAGCTATTTATAGCACCTAGTACATATTCTATACTCAATTAATGTTAGGTATTAATAAAATCTACATTTCTTAACTTAGGATTTTTCCTATCACAAAATTCTGCAAGTCTCTCAACAAGAAGATCCTTTTTATCACAGCATTGCATAAATTTTCAGAAGTCCTTTGTCCCAATATTTGCTTACTGTAAAACTAAATAAGAATTAAAAGTAATTATAAATGTTGTGAAACAACCTCAGAAGGCCTTGGCCAGCAGGACAGAATTACCTTCCAAGTTATGTCATAGATGCTAAATAACTGACCCAACTCCAAGTGTAAGACAAAGAAACAATTCTTGACTCTATAAGGACATTTTCACCAATGAGATTCACTCACTCTGACCCAGCAGGCTCATCCTCACCTGCAGATATGTTTCTACTTTTATTTTTTAGAGAAAGAAAAAGGGAGGGGGAGAGGAAGAGAGAAACATTGATTGGTTGCCTGCCATACACACTCTAACTGGGGATTGAACTCACAACCTAGGTATGGGCCCTGACTGGAAATCAAACCCACAACCACTTGGCATATGGAACAATACTCCAATGAACGGGAACCCCATGCCAGGGCTAGATTGTACTGACTATTATAATATGTGTACGAAGCCATCACAATAAAAAGTACCTCATGCATCAGGGAAAGAGCTAGGCAGTATAGTTTCACTCTCACCTGACTATCCCAATTTTGTAAGAGCTTAACCTGGAAAATCCTCTGTCATACTATCTATGCTACCTGACAGCCTGTCTCTCAGGAATGAAAGCAATCGAATACTCTCATCACACTACAGTGTTAAGAACATTGTGTATTAGCTCTATTAGAAGGTGTTGCCTTTTGAAAGAGAAGTCTGGACAGATTTGTGCTTAATCAAAACCAGTGAAGATTGATATACTTTCAGAGATCCGTATGTAAGATATTTAAAGATAGGAAAGCACTTGGCATTCATCTACTCATATCACTTAAATGACTCTTCTAAAACATAAAGTGTCTTTGTAGCTACTTATTCATTTACAAGAAGTATTTATGAGAATCGAGTATTGTCAAGTTATAAAACTATGATGATAAGCAAAAAAAGCAAGGTAGGCATTCCACAATAGGTGAAAGAATTGCTATGAGTGCAAAGTGTAATGAAAACAGCTCATTGGGACCTGAAGAAGTTTGGGGAGTCAGGGAAGGTTTCCTTGAAGATTTCTTACTAAGTTTTAGAAAAAAATTATATATGAAAACAAGTTTGACAAGAGAGAAGGAAAAGCATTCAAGCAAAAAGAGTAACATGTGAAGGCCCTGAGTGAGATGTGTCATCTATGAGGCACTGACTGAGAGACGGTTGGTTTGATTAGAACATAGTGAGGGAAGGGAAGCCACAAAGCTTATCAGGTAGGCAACATACGAGCTCCCTCAGGATCTATTTATTTATAAACTAAGGCCAATGGAAGCCACAGAATACTTAACACAAAGAGCAATTTGATGATATGTATACACCTGTAAAAGGATATTTCACTGTGAGGAAGGGGTGAGTGGAAGAGGAGAAGGTAAATGGGGAGGGCACTTAGGAGCTGCAGCAGGGCCTGGCGAGAGATGACAGGAGCTTGGACAAGAGTGGATGCAGGGCATGGAAAGGAGTGGACAGATTTGAGAGGCCATTGCAAGGTGAGAACCAATAAAACTATGTGCTTAATTGCAAAGGGAAGCTGAGGACAATGGATAGATCAAGAATAATACTCGGTTGTCTGATTTGCTAACTGGATGGGTGATGGTGCCCTTTTGCACAGGCAGGACTTTCTGGGAATCCCAGGGGCTTCGGGTTCCAGATGGTTCTGTGATCACCCCCTCTGCCTTGCCACATAGTAATTATGGACAACCCATATAATGACAGAACCAAAAAGCATGCAACTTAGCTAAAAATACAGTAAATATTTCCATGGACCACACATGGAACAGAAACACAAAATAAAGATGCTAAAGTTATAGGTCTTCACACCTGAGATTGAAAAACAAATAGTGGGGGTGAGGGTAGGACTGGGGGAGTGGGAGACAATGGGGGAGAGATAAGGACACATTTGTAATACCTTAATCAATAAAGAAAACACACACACACACACACACACACACAAACAAATAGTAGTGGCCAGGAATTTTGCTTCTTGGGGCAAAGGAGACTAATTGTTCCTCATTTTAGAAAGGTGACTGAATCCAGGCTTTTGTTTTCACAGGAGAGGACCCTTTGCCACCACCATTGGTATAAATAAGGTATCAAAAGAACAACAACAGCCTTAACCGGTTTAGCTCAGTGGATAAAGCATCAGCCTGTGGACTCAAGGGTCCCAGGTTTGATTCCGGTCAAGGGCATGTGCCTTGGTTGCGGGCACATCCTCAGTGGGGGGTGTGCAGGAGGCAGCTGATTGATGCTTCTCTCTCAACAATGTTTCTAACTCTCTGTCCCTCTCCCTTCCTCTCTGTGAAAAATCAATAAAATATATTAAAAATAAAGAACAACAACAAAGCTCTGTGGACTACTAACACCCAGTTTCTATCAAGTGAATAGAAACCTACATGTCCATTCATATCAAGTGTTTAGAGAAGCTTTATAGGTAATTTCCCCAAAGTGGAAAGTAACTTGTATCTATATGGGATGATGCTCAACAAGCCACACTACCCAGAGCCGTGCATTGTAACATACACACAGAAGATTAGGGTGTGAACAACTTTGAGAGGCCATTATTCTGTCTACCACAAGTCCAAATAAATTAGGTTTGCTTTTAGCTGACAATAACCAGAATCCTATCAAAAAGTTTTCATTTGTTTCATAATGTACAAAGTCCAAAAAATAACAGTCCAGGACAATGTCCTATATAATAAAAGACTAATATGCAAATAGACCGAAAAGTGGAACAACTGTTTGCTATGACATACATTGACATGTGCAAAACATGGTGGGCCTTGGCTACAGCAGGATGGTGGATCAGGTGAGCAAGGGAGCCAGATCAAAGCAGAACAAAGGTTGCTGGGTGAACCTGTGGTGGCTACTGAAAATTCTTTGCTCCCATGCACTGTGGTTCTAGCCAGCACTCGCATCTGCTGCTAGCACCAGACCTGCTGGCACCCACTGCCTGTGCCGGAGCTGCTGCTCACACTCACTGATGGTGCCCGGCATTGGTCCCGATCCCTCGGCACCATCAGCGGGTGTGAGCAGTGGTTTCTCCTCCTTGAGTGGAGCTTAGGGTGGGCTGGAAGCCTGGGTTTTCCCCTGCAACACAGGCCCCCAGCCCCTCCTTGAGCAGAGTACAGGGCCCGCAGGAAGATTGGCTTCCTCTGTCACCAGGAGCAACCCAAGCCTCCTGCTCGCTCCAGCTCCGTGGCCACCACCATCTTCAGTTGTCTTCAGTCTGGGTTCAGCACCTGCTTATGCAAATTAACCACCATATTTGTTGGGTTAATTTGCA